>JALPQI010006657.1:0-54854 GCA_025490895.1 Thaumatotibia leucotreta | reverse complement strand
ATCCGATTATAAGCCGCTATTACTTTGACACCAGACTTAATAAAACTTGGTAACACTTCATATCGTTCACCCTGTAGGTAAGAAGTAGACCAATTTGTAAAATTGATGCCTTGGCAGTATTATCCCCAACTAACCCCTTTATTCATAACCGTCTCCTAACTTAGCAAGCCAAGTATTTATTTTATTTTTAACCGACTTCAAAAAAAGGAGGAGGTTCTCAATTCGACAGAATTTTTTTTTTTTTTGTTGTATGTATGTTACCTGATATCTCCGAGAATAGTGAACCGATTCTAAAATTTCTTTTTGTGATCGAACGTGTATTACCCCGAGATGGTCCCATTGGCACCAAGTTGGGGTCTGATGATGGGATCCTGGAGAAATCGAGGGATCTCTTCAAATGTTATAGGTACATGTATGGCGCTTTTGGTAATTTTCATTCATTTACAAGAATTTGCATTCAGAAAGTAGGATTTGAGGAAACCAATGATGAAAACAAATCGGGAATCTTGGAGAAACCGGTTGAAGTCGGTTTTTTAAATTTTTAATTTGGTGATTATTATTCTAATAAATTTCACAGCATACTTAACAGTAAAAACCAAGTCACAGCGAACTAAAAATTTACAAATCAAATAAAAACAACTTAAAAAAACTAGCTTGATTTAGGCGACATAACGACGTGGCCCCGTTGCGTCTTCTGATCTGGCGTAGGATTCGACAAATTGCCTCGGAACTGCCGAAACACGACGCCCTTATCGTTCATCCCTTTCGTTTTTACTAATATATCTACAAGACCGAAAGGGACAAACAATACTTATCGCCTTGCTAAGTTCGGAGGAGTTTATGAATAAGGGTTACTATCTATTTGACCTGTTTTGTTACGATTTCGACTTCAAGTTATGAATTACCTACCTGTCTGTTCTTGTTTATTAAGGTGCGCATAGGAAACTCATCAATCACCCGTCATGGCAGTTCTGACAAAGTATAATCACCAAATTAAAAATTTAAAAAACCGACTTCAACCGGTTTCTCCAAGATTCCCGATTTGTTTCCATCATTGGTTTCCTCAAATCTTACTTTCTGAATGCAAATTCTTGTAAATGAATGAAAATTACCAAAAGCGCCATACATGTACCTATAACATTTGAAGAGATCCCTCGATTTCTCCAGGATCCCATCATCAGACCCCAACTTGGTGCCAATGGGACCATCTCGGGGTAATACACGTTCGATCACAAAAAGAAATTTTAGAATCGGTTCACTATTCTCGGAGATATCAGGTAACATACATACAACAAAAAAAAAAAAAAAAAATCAGTCGAATTGAGAACCTCCTCCTTTTTTTGAAGTCGGTTAAAAAGACAAACGCGATATTACTACCTACAGCTAGTATTATAGTAAAGGGTGGTAACTACTTATAATAACTTAACCCTTAAAAACATAAGTTCGACTTACCTTTACCAACTCATGTTAAAGTTTCGCAATTAAATGATACTTGACTAGTTTAAATTGGAATCAAATAAGGCACAAAACCTCGGCAGGTGAACCTCAGCCAGTAACTTTGCTAATACCTTTTCAGGTGGATTGTTGCTTGTAAGCCGTGTGATGACGGCAGTAAGAATACATTTGTCACCACCCCAACTCCTCCTGCAGGTGTCGTAAGAGTCGACAAAGGGATCGAAGTATCACTGACCATTATTTGATAAAAGACTGATGATGGGCAGCAGCATCATCATAGTGTTCACATTACTGCGATTGCCAATCCGCTTGCCCAGCGTGGCGATTATGGGCATTTACCTCCTAATGCGTTTAAACGCATAGGTAAATAATAGGAGATGCCTACGTCCAGCAGTGGACTATCATAAGCTGATGATGTTGCTTGTTTCCTGAAAACTTATGAACTAGTATTAGTATTAATGTCAAATGTCTCTTAACTTATGAAGTCAATGAGTAGGTATCGTTTGTCCTTTCCCCCTTATGCAAATATTCATAAGACGGAAATGAACAAACGATATCGGCTTGTTAAGTTAGGCGACGTTTATGAATAAGAGGGAAAGTTTAATAAAGACTTAGACCCATTCAATCTATGCTGATGTCGGTTTGATTTAATATTTGATTTGATATACACGGCCGGCATCTAACAATCTTGATTATTTTTAAGAGGGCGCAACTGAATTTATTCATTAAAATCATTAATAAGGGATGTGACAACATTAATCTAGAATAAATTAGATGATCTGCATTATGTTTGTACACCTTTTAACTGTTTTGTTTGTATAGGATATTGTATAGGTGTTATTCTATTTAAAATAGAAATTGACATATGTTAATTCGTAATAAATACATGACACAGAACTCACAGAACATCATATAGGAACGAAAAGTTACAAATAAGAAGTGTATGCTACTGCTCTGTTTTTGTTTATTTATTACGAAGTCAGAGAATAAATAATTGTTCTATTCTATTATTTTACAACGACTCGTCTCCAAATCGTTGACTCCATTCTGTACTTACACGTCGACATTAGGCGAGAGAATTTCCTAAGTGCTTCAGTAATTAGTTATAAGATTTATCCTCTAAGTACCCACAGCGAATTCTGCATAACTTCACCGTTAGGTCGAATATCCGTGACGTCAGAGCCATTAGGCGGTCAATCAATTCCTGTCAAGGATCTCGGATTATCTCCAGGGAATTCTTACAATTTAACCCTCACAGAGTAAGGAATCGTAGGCAGTGTGAGTCTACTTAACCTTGGTCCTTAATTGTAACCAAATATTCTGTTAGGTACAGTCGCCATCAGATATATTGTAGCTTCCAGAGCGCTCAAAAAAAAAAAAATCTAAACACGACTCTATCGTTACGGCAATAAAGGCGTGTTCAGGATGCTTAGCCAAGTTACCAATCGCTAACGCTTAGTAGTGTATTGTAGTTTTCCCTCTCTGTCACTCTTTCATATTAGTGCGACATAGACAGTTAGCTGCCTTTCGTTTACGATTGACGATTAAGCGTTAGCGATTGGCAACTTGGCTAAGCACCCAGATATTTTCAAACGCTCCGGACGCTCAAAAATATCTGAACCGGAGCTCTCAAAAATATCTGAACACGCCATCGTTATGGCGTTTGAAAATATCTGAACACGCCTTTATTGCCAAAACAATAGCGTGTTTAGATATTTTTAACGCTCCGGACGCTACGATATCTGATGGCAATTATCAAGGTTCGGATATCTCGTAGCACGGTAAGACGTTAGAGAACCACGGAGTCGATTTTAACATAAAAGTCAACTTACACTCATACTCATCCTCATGTATATAATTAGTCCAAAACATGCTTTAAATTTCATTTTATCTACGTGTTCTGTGGATATTACAAACTAGGAACTTAGTTAATAATATTAGATAGAATAGCGAATGCTCGTTTGGTCTGAATGCACCTTTATCTAGTAAACATTTTTCTAGCTGTGAACTTTATTTAAATGAAGCTTTTCTTCTTCTGCAGCTTCTTTAATAAAGAGGTGACTTCAAATATTGCCCCCGTATCCTAACTTCGGCAAATCTAGTCGTTTTAGGCAAAAAAGCTGTATTTGGAGGTTAAAAACTTTTTCTAGTTAAAACAAGTAAAGATGAATAGTCCGTACAGCCAACCAATTGGAATCCTAGGCCACTCAGGAACTATGTCAAAGTGGCGTTATAAATCAGATTACATGAAACTTCTTTATACTTGTTCTTTGACATGGTTAAGGTGCATTCAGACCAAATGAGCATTCGCTATTCTATCCCCCCACGTTGATTTCGTAGAGCGGGGGATAGAATAGCGAACGCTCGTTTGGTCTGAATGCACCTTTAGGGTTCCAATACTTCCAATGGAACTAATCGTTATTCAAATAGCAGAATAAATCAATTACACAAATTAAAATTTGCAACCCAGGCTTCGTCAGATACTTAGTATTACACATGATGACATGATTAGATACAGGCATACCTAGTCATTTCCTGATTCCTACAAAACAATATAAGGTAATGTGGGGTAAGATGAAACGGTTTTTTTAATGGTGTAGAATAAAAAGTCTGTTCTGGCATAGCGTCTGCTGGTAGCTTTTTGTCTTAACCCAATAAAAAAATTGTTTACCCCACACCCTTACCCCACCTTACCTAGTAATCCGCAGCAGGCTTTCTTTTTCAGTCTTTTTCCCTAGTATTGTCAAGCCAAAACATTTAAACCAAACTGCATGGATCGAGTTCTTGTTCTTGTGGTGTTCCAATAGGTTGAGTGTACATATATGGATAAACAACAAAGCTAACATTGCATCGCTGATACTGAGCATTGAATCGATAGCGCTTACTGGCGTAATTGCAGTGTTATCAGCCGACAGATTAAGATACGTCACTATCAGATCAGACCAGCTTTCATTGACTATTGTTTGGAAAACACTTTTGATTCAAATAACTAAGCGTATTTTAAGTTTAGCCCCCGTATTCTTTCGAAAAAGGGTTGTAATTTGTTGTTGGAAAAAAATATTTATAACAAGTTCAAATTTTTTTATTGAAGTAGTACTCAAGGGTGCTTAGACAAGTTGCCAATCGCTAGCGCTTAATCGTCAATCGTAAACGAAAGGCAGCTAACTGTCTTTTGTCGCACTAATATGGGAAAGTGACAGGGAGGGAAAACTACGATACGATACGCTACTAAGCGTTAGCGATTGGTAACTTGGCTAAGTATCCAGGATGTTTAGCCAAGTTCCCTCTCTGTCACTCTTCCATATTATATCTGCTAAGTTAATAACAGTACCTAAGCGAGAAGACCGCCTATTGTTTACTTCTTTGAAACATGTAGGTACCTACTTTTATTATTTGTTTTGGATTTGTCTTGTATTTGTAGCACTCGTCAGCGATGAAAGTGTTAAGGTGCAATAAAGAGTTATTGTATTGTATCAGTCAAACATTTTCAGAAACTTTGAAGCATTTTTAGAAACTTTCATTAGGGTGATTGAACCAATGTGTTGTGTGTTGGATGGACACCTTTAGCTGACAGGCACCAGTGATGGACATTTCAATCCTAGTGCTAAGAACCTACGGCTGAAAATTTAGTATTACTGTTGCGAAACAGGCCTGCTACCTGGAGCCCGTTTCTCGAACGCTTGTAACTTGTAACACAAGTGGAAGTCTCTTTTTAACACTATTAGATAAGGATTTCCGCTTGTATTACAAGTTACAAGCTTTCGAGAAATAGGCTCCTGCTACCGCGAACACGGAAGTTCGTAAATTTCGGGGATTTATCTCTGTCACTCCAACGAAGGCGGCATTAGAGTGACAGAGAAAAATCCCCGAAATTTGTGGATTTCGTAGTACGCGGTAGAGCTACAGACAGATGCCTAACTAAGCTTCTTGAAAATAAGAATGAATGTACATTGTAAAGTCCATTCATCCTTAGTTGTCTTATCTAGTAAACAACGTTCTAACCTAAAAGGACACGTTTTCTGTTGCAAACTGCCATATTTGCCTATACCAAAATACCTAAGTTCGTATTTGTGCAGTTCGTCCGTAGTGATTAATAAATTGCTTCAAGGAAACAGCAGTTTACAACAGAAAACGTGTACTTTTAGGTTAGAAAGTTGTGTACTAGATAAGACAAGTAAGGATGAATGGACCGTACATAATGTACATTCATGTCACAGAGAACCCTGATCTGTGATTCATGTAGGTACATCTTAGATCCTTGTCCATTACCAACTGGTGCCGTCACTCTATAAAAGATAAGTAGGTAAAAATTATTATTAACCTTCGATAACGACGTAGCTTTTATTAAATAGGATTCGAGTCCTTTTTAGTCACTCTAAGAAGACTATACAAAGGCTCGTCAAGCGATTCTAAAGCCTCTTATAATCTTTTAGGCGCAATCACCTAAACTGGGTCGAGCTCTTGCAAAGTCTAACCATTATATATTATTCCCTTAATCTGCCTTAATGAGCTAGGCGGATTGTTGACAATCAGACATCTATGGACATTTAGCGCATTTTTGTATTCAGATTTTCTGTCCTAGTTATTTCTATTTCTATTTTTTTTCTTGTGATAGTTGTCATATATGTAACGGGCAAGTACGAATATAAATTCTCATGAAACTAAATATGGTCAGCATTCATAGTATTTAAATTATATTGTCTGCCTGATAGCTTGCACAGTCATGCTCACTTTAAGGTCTCTGCGTGGTGGCGTCGTTGATCGGGTCGCCACTTTCCCGAAAGAAGGTTGAGGGAGGCGATGGCGGAGCTACGCGTCATACTCGTGAACGGGTGCTGTTTGCGGAGACCGGTCTAATCAAGCTCACTCATGGCTTAAATTCAAACAATTTTCCTGCTGTTCTTGATATGAGAAATTGAATTCGCTACATGTTTGTTTATTTATGATTATTTAATATTATGACGCATGGAGACCTTATACATCTCTGAAACATTTAGTGAAATGTATCCGTTTGTTTTCTTTTTACTCTGACAACTAGAGACCTTTACATCTCTAGCAGTATAATAATGCTAATTTTAACGTTTAACTAAAAACAATTGTATGCCCTTTTACATATATCTTTACATCTATACATTTCTCAAAATTCATTAAATTTATATAATTGTTCTGACTATTAGAGACTTCATCTCTAGTTAATGTACTATATCTTTATTTATATTAAATCAAATTTATGTTTCGTTTTTAATTAATGCATGTTAGCCGTAAGATGTTATAAAACTATTATTTGAAAAAAGAAAATCCCGCTGAGTTTCTTGCCGGATTCTTCTCAGGCAGTGGTGTAGGGTTAGAACCGGAGGTAGTTTTTTTTTTCTCTCATTCGCTATTTAGTTTAACGATTCAAAAGCGCTCGTTGCTGGGCCTAATTAAATAAAGAATATTTTGACTTGACTTTGACTATAATAAGGAAACAAATACCCAGTGCAATGAAACAATGAACTGTGAACAACCTGGTTGAAATGGGACTAGAACCCATAACCTCAGGAAACAGAACAAATAAATCATCATCATCCTCATTTTTAGCCGTTCATCGCCCACTGCTGAGCATAGGCCGCTCTTCCTGTAAGCCACTAGTCCTGACCTAACATCATTCAAAATTGACCCGCTCTCTTTCGAATATCGTCCACCCATCGAGCGGAAGGACGCCTTGCGCTCCTCCCATCTGAAAAAAATATTAAATTGTTTAAATATACCTATTTATAATATGCGGTTTTCAATTCGTATTGATGTACTTACAAAATAATCCGTGAAAGTGAGAGTTTAACAACAAATGTACAATAAAATTTCATAATAATGTGTGCTTATTTTTTTTCCAGACTTCGAACGGGATGGAGCGCAGCACGAAGCGAGCCGCCCTTGACGGCGACTGAACGAGAAGCTATCGCGGCCGTCGTACGACGGGCGGAGAAAGTGGACGAAGTCGAGGCACGACGAGTAGGGCGACTGGTCGCACGACTTGAAGGTACTGTTAGTAACAGCGTGTAGAGATGGGGGACAGCACGAAGTGAAGCGGCCTTTACGGCGACTGAACGAGAAGCTATCGCGGCCGTCGTACGACGGGCGGAGAAAGTGGATGAAGTCGAGGCACGACGAGTAGGGCGACTGGTCGCACGGCTTGAAGGTACCGTACTGTTATTGACAGCGTATAGACATGGGGGACAGCTCGAAGCGAGCCGCCCTTGACGGCGACTGAACGAGAAGCTATCGCGGCCGTCGTACGACGGGCGGAGAAAGTGGACGAAGTTGAGGCACGACGAGTAGGGCGACTGGTCGCACGACTTGAAGGTACTGTTATTAACAACGTGTAGAGATGAGGGACAGCACGAAGCGAGCCGCCCTTGACGGCGACTGAATGAGAAGCTATCGCGGCCGTCGTACGACGGGCGGAGAAAGTGGATGAAGTCGAGGCACAACGAGTAGGGCGACTGGTCGCACGACTTGAAGGTACTGTTATTAACAACGTATAAAGATGGGGGCACATTGCGCGTAGAACCGATGGCCGTTGGGGCGGGAAGGTTCTTGAGTGGCGGCCACGTACCGGAAGGCGTAGCGTGGGTAGGCCCCCGACAAGGTGGACTGATGACCTGGTGAAGGTCGCAGGAGTCCGCTGGATGCGGGTGGCACAGGACCGGTCATTGTGGCAATCTTTGGGGAGGCCTATGTTCAGCAGTGGACGTCTTTCGGCTGACATAATGATGATGATGGTGATGATGATGGGGGACAGCACGAAGCGAAGCGGCCTTTACGGTGACGGAATGTCGTCGTACGACGAGCGGAGAAAGTGGACGAAGCTGAGGCACGTCGAGTAGGACGACTGGTCGCCCGACTAGAAGGTACTGTTATTAACAACGTATAGAGATGGGGGACAGCACGAAGCGAAGCGGCCTTTACGGTGACAGAACGTCGTCGTACGACGAGCGGAGAAAGTGGACAAAGCTGAGGACGACGGACGCACGACTTGAATGTGTAATTTTTTTGTCTATGATAAGCACCTACTAAAATAAAAAAAAATTGTGTTAATACGTACGCAGGTACCTAGGACAAGTAGAATATATTTTGCATTAATCTAAATAGTCCTTAAAGTTATCGTAGTAAAATAAAATAAAAATATTATCAACTTCCTAGTGTATTTAATCGCTAACCGCTAGTAATAAAGTTTGAACAAGTAAAGTTTGTTCAGTATTAAGTACACCTCGCTCATACATATTACGAGGCTCACGAGGTGCTTCTCGTAATAGACTTTATTTCTCACTTCAATCGTTTACTCATGCAACTTATTGTCTAATAAGACAGGTAATTGTCTAATAAGACAGGTAATCAGACATAAGCACTCTGTTATTTATTATTATTCCATATTAGATAATGAACCTTTTCATCACACTTGCTGTCTAAGCGCGCCATTGCTTGCATGCATAGCGGGAGTAATAGCAAAGTGAAATTCCCTAGGGAGTAATAGAAATGTTTTTTAAAACTTATTTTTTTGTCAGCAAGTGTGATGAAAAACATTTTATGCATCACGGTCGGTAAGCGGAATACTAACTAGTAACTGGAGTCATTAAAAGCCCTCCGCCTTTCCGTACTTACCTCCCTTGATGCACAATGTACTATAAAAGTACAGTCGCTATCAAATATATCGTAGCTGCCACGATGTACAGAAATATCTGAACGTGCACTCTAACGCCATCGCCATGACGATAAAGGCAAGCTCAGGGTGCTTAGACAAGTTGCCAATCGCTAACGCTTAATCGTCAATCGTAAAGGAAAGGCAGCTAACTGTCTTTGTCGCACTAATATGAAAGAGAGAGGAAACTGCGATACGCTACTAAGCGTTAGCGATTGGCAACTTGGTTAAGCATCCAGATATTTGTGACCACCCCAGCCGCTTTGATTTATCTGATGGTGACTATACATATGAAACAAACCATCTCACATTATTTTTAAATAACAAAGTCAATTAGCCTTCGGTCGCTAACCAAGCAAAAGTAAATCAGCATAAATCAATCCCAGAAATTAAAGTCACGTATGCTTATAAAGCCTCAGGCTTAAATGAGAACGAGAGAACGTTCCAAATTAACCAATTGAATAATTTTGATATATTTGCAGCGCGTCTCACTTTTGCCTATGGATAATTAAAACCAAGATACATTCAGTATTCAGTATATTTATTGCTTTCACAGGTAGTACATGATGATACATTTTATTTTTTCAGCTATGAAAACCCTGTAGGGCACTGCAACATGTAATGGTATCTGGCGTGTATTTAATTCGGGCTCGACTTTATTTCTCAAGGGAACGAAATAGTTGTGAAAATAATTTCTTAGTAATAAGTAAGGTCTGAGGTAAGTAGGGGTATTGATTGATAAGTCACATGGCGATTTATAAAATTGAAATATATTATCGCAAATTAGTAAGGAAAGGTGTGTTCCTATTCGATCTATTAAGTTTTAAATACAAAACAAAATCTTAACCTTATTATCAATGCTAGACTATTACGAAAATTAACAATTACTATCATACCAAATATAACTACGTCTTTTAATTTACACAAAGCAAAAGTACCTAAACACCTTCCTTTTCTGGGAACATAATTCAATATGTAATGCTAAAGCCAGGAAAACCCAGAAAAACCAGGCAGAAGCAAGTATTCTTTATGCTAAGTAAATAATGATAATTATTACATTACACCGTAACATTAATTACAAATACAACCTCTTGAATGAAAATTCCAAGACAATAATGTATAATAAACAGTCAGAAAATTCAATTATATTTAAGGACTCCATACACACAGAAATAAGTCTGTTATAATATTAAATTGACATCAACATTAAGTGTCCACAATACCTTAGCCTGTTCTCAGAAATATCAGTAAATAGGGATTCGAACCCCCTGTTTGTAAAACAATCCAATATAAGGTCCTTTGGCTAATATCAATTGAACGAGGATCGAACTCGTTTAAATATTATCATGATTAAGTATCAGTTATAATCTGATAATTACAATGTTAAATTATACACAGTGGTTATAGAACAACACATAAATGGATCAGTAAGACATTACTGATCTACACTGTGACGTACAATCTTCGATCATGACATAAAAGTACAACAATGTCATAGGTAATTACTTATTCAAGTTTTAGGTATTTAAATATCGGGAATCGAACCCAACACAATATTATAATTCTATACACAAATATCACACAAGGACAATAAAAACAATCATAAAAGGTATGTCGTGTGTACTCAGTTATTATCATAAAAGTGGTCAATATTAATGTAACCAATTATTTACAAAGTACGTTATAATAGTACCTATATTATTTGAACCAATTTAATTAATGAAATATGATTTACATATATTATTTAGAATACACACGACACAATTGGTAATAAAACACTTAGCTGTGAATACTGGATCGGCAACCACTGATTCTAATGTACGATTTAGATCATTAATCTAATAATATTCCAAAAATATCGAAACTGTTACAGAACTGCGCGACCCGCATTCTTCCCGGCTGCAATCGAAGTGTCCTCCCTTATTTTTTAACAAAATTAGGTAAACTTAATTACTAGTGCACTTTTTACAAAATATAATCTTAGACTCTAACACAACACCACAAGGATTATCTTCACTTGTCACTTCTCTAGGATTTTTCTATCCCGAAACCGCGGGGTGTTTCGTCTTGCTCTCACTTAGACCGTAAGTTATCGTCATCTCTCTCGTCAGTTGGTGCCGCCCTCAACTCCGGAGTTGCTTACAGATGTTTTGCGGGGCTGTAAAAGTAAAAACAACAGAGTAGGATCTACATTGCATAATAGACCCTATGCCAAGGTTGTTGAACAATTATTGGTGTATTTTTATAGTTCTTCCTCGAAATGTCTTTGTTTGTATTTTCACACACTTAGCAATAAGTATTGGCCATAAATATGTCCAAAGCATTTTGTACAAGAGTGTTGTTTTAGATTATTTATTACTTGTGCACTTTCATTATCTCTAATTTTAAAAGTCCGTTCTTAAAATTTATTGCGTGCCATTAATGGAAATATATTGATTCCAACACTTCAGTTAATTTTTTGTAAGATAAGACAAGTATATCTTAATTTAACTTTCATACGAATATATTTAGTAGATGTAATTAGGTTGCCATTACACCCCCCTCTCTGTAGACAGTTAAAATGTACATATTTTCACTTTCTACACCAACTAGGGCTATAAAAAAATTAAGTGCTGCTCTTTGAACTAAACAACATAAACAAACAACCCCGTTTTTTTTTCTTAAATAGCGCTTATTCATTTTAAAATCAGACTTTATGGTCCTACTCGAGTCTGCTTGAAGTGGGCAATAAACAAGTAACACTTAAGCATTTTGGGTCTTTCCTTCGTGAGAAATACTTCAACCTATCGAACATACGTGTTATCTTTAAAATACTTATTTCAATTAACAAGTTAAATTCTAAATATGAAATTCATTTATCTTGGATCGATAAATTGCATTATACTCGTATGTTTCTGTTACCACGCTAAATAAATCTTTACTGATTAATCTTAACATAATCATAGTAGTAAATATATTTATGAATAAACCCAATAACTATGATCGTCGTGTTCAATATCAATTGAAAACACGCTGTATTTGTAATGTAATAAAAAATATATAAAACCGTATAGACATTCACTTTGTAATCGTTACAAGTCTTTATGCAATATTAATCTCATATAATATTCTGCCAATCAATTGAATAATATGAAAAGTAAACCTCGAGACACATTCATTCAAATAGATTTCAATAACAATATTGCAGCAGTCATCACTTTTGGTATATACACATTCATCTTCTTTTAAAATCACCTTTACTCTGGCCAGAGATTTCACACATCATTTTGACATAATAGTAATTGTTAATTACATGAAATGTATAATTGGTTTGTTTTTTTTTATTCCTCATCCATACTTAATTTCAAATTTTACCGATGATGGTAAATATATACATTCATTATCGACTTTCATAACATAGTCAAGAGGTCTTGTTTTCTGTTGTATAAATCTTTAGATAAATGCAATAATTGTGGCAGATATAAGATTTCAACCTGTTATTATTATTATTAATTTAATATTTCACGGCAAAAGTTGATTCACATTTGCACCAGTACCGATATAATATATCAAGGACTCAAATCGCCAATTTTCTATGAAACCGTGTTTATGGTAATTTATGTCATTTGTATAGCGATTAATAAATGTGTAATAAAAGGTCCATTATTGCTATTATTGTAAAATAAGTTATTTTATTGAATTCAAATTAAAATTCATAACTGAACATTATATGTGTATATAAAATAAATAATATGCAGTCATTGCACTGTATTATTTTTGTCAAATATTTTGTTACCTACATCGCAGTAAATTACTGAAAAAACTTAGGTATATTTATTATTTCTTTATTTTCTGATATGGTCATGTAATTATAATATCTGTCAAATCATGACAATTAAACTGAAAATCAATCTACACAAATTCGAACAAAGACTTGATCTCATGTCGCAGAGTCATTTCCTCATAGAGAAGATATGAGCTGCTATAACCATCGTTCGTATACAGGATGTTTATTTTTTTTTTTATGATCCCATTGGTAAATTCTTTGACACAGCTGAAAAGCCGGTCTTAGGCAATCGCTTAGTACTTTCAATATATATTTTGATTCTTTGATACACAGCTGAAAAGCTGGTCAGGACAAATATTAAAATAGGTATTTCTGAATTTCAACATTATCTTGTCGTCTTGTTTAACGCACAGCTAATTTAGCCGGTTTTTGACGAATTTTAAAGCGACTATTAAATTTCAACGGTGTCTTGTCGTCTTTATTAACGCACAGCTAATTAAGCCGGTCTTAGACGAATTACAAAATGATTTTTAAATTTCAACGTTGTCTTGTCTTGTTTAACGCACAGCTAATTTAGCCGGTCTTAGACGGATTATAAAGTGATTTTAAGATTTCAACCTTGTCTTGTCGTCTGTAACGCACAGCTTTTCAGCCGGTTTTTGGACGAATGTAAAAGTGATTTTAAGATTTCAACCTTGTCTTGTCGTCTGTAACGCACAGCTTTTCAGCCGGTTTTTAGACGCATGCTAAAGTGATTTGGAATTTCAACGTTGTCTAGTCGTCTGTAACGCACAGCTTTTCAGCCGGTTTTTAGACGTATGTTAAAGTTATTTTGAATTTCAACGTTGTCTAGTCGTCTGTAACGCACAGCTTGTTAGCCGGTTTTTAGACGTATGTTAAAGTTATTTTGAATTTCAACGTTGATTAGTCGTCTGTAACGCACAGCTTGTTAGCCGGTTTTAGACGAATATTAAACTTAAACCCTTCTCTTTGTACACTGAAATGTATATATAGTATCGTTAGGTATCTATACAATATAGAATAAATATTATATGCTAGATTATACTTGAATTTCTTACACAGGATTCGAACCTGGATCTTATGTAGCCAAAATCAATATTTATTATGTAGATCATTAGCGTTCCCCTGAGTAAAATTATCTGTATCTACATTAATACCCTGTTCTCGCCAGTCTCCTCATCCACCTGGGTCTATACTTCCTCCGTTGTTTATCAACAGGGGCTACCTTAAATGAACCTCTATCTAGCGCATAATTATTACTCCTGCTCTGTGAATGTTGTCGTGTATTATTTTCAGTAGCTATACTATTACTGTCACGGCTAATGGAACCGTTTTGACTCGTACCTTTGTCAATCTGATCTAGACCAAAAAGAAAATCGATTGCTGATGAAATGTTTCTTTCTGCTTTACTACCTAAACAAAACCATAACTGTTGAATCTGTTTCGGAAAATGTCGCATTACCGAATCAATTAAAAGTCTTTCATCAAACGGTATAGTAAAATTACCAACGACCTCCATCAGACTAGCAAAATATTCGTACATACATAATTTGTCACAAGGATTATACGAACCATTTAATAGCTTAGTAAATTCAATCATTTGTTGTCGTTCACTCCAATAACGACGTTTAAAATCAGTCTCAAAATCATCTAAGCTTCGCCAGTTTTTACTAATAAGTCCCATAACGTTTAGAGCTGGCTCTGTCAAACATTCTACTGCGATATCTAACGCCCTTTCATGTGCACCTAAGAAGTTTATATATTTACGTAACTTTTGTATAAACTGCATGGGGTTAGAGTCTCCCATTCCATGAAAAATAGGTTTTTCTATTGAAGGCTGAATTATTACAATATTATTCTTTCTACAACTGCTAATATCATGTGTCTGAGATACATGAACTTCTGAAGACGGTCCTGTACGACACCTACTACTACGTCTTAAGCTACGTTTTGCTGACATGCTTAATGCTAAATAAAATTAACCTTGTCCAAATCAATACTTAAAAAATATAATACACTAAAATATCATCACACACTGTCGTTATCTACCTAACTAATTTAGTCAATGGAACACACAAAATAATTTCAATAGCATTTAAATTTCTAAATAAATGTCTTGAAATCCTCACTCAACAAATTATATGTTGTAAAACACACTGAAATAATTACTAATAAGTAATCACACATTTAACGATAATTAAATATACCCCTCTCAGACTGTTCGCATATATGATTGATTTAAAAAAAACAAATAATTATAAATGTAATATTTGATTAAAATTTTGAGAATTAATATTGATCAAAATAAATATACCCCTCTCAGACCATTCGGGTATAAGTAAAACCTTTCCCTTTGTTTTATAATTTAAATAAAATTGTGATCGTCATATTTAATTTAAAGTTTCCTACGTTGTGTTTATTATTTTTTTTTTTTTAAGTAATTACAAGTCCTTTTCTAGTTGTGTTACATCAAAATGTATTAATAACACAAAGTCTAGATCCTTGGTCACGCGGCGCCACGTGTAATGGTATCTGGCGTGTATTTAATTCGGGCTCGACTTTATTTCTCAAGGGAACGAAATAGTTGTGAAAATAATTTCTTAGTAATAAGTAAGGTCTGAGGTAAGTAGGGGTATTGATTGATAAGTCACATGGCGATTTATAAAATTGAAATATATTATCGCAAATTAGTAAGGAAAGGTGTGTTCCTATTCGATCTATTAAGTTTTAAATACAAAACAAAATCTTAACCTTATTATCAATGCTAGACTATTACGAAAATTAACAATTACTATCATACCAAATATAACTACGTCTTTTAATTTACACAAAGCAAAAGTACCTAAACACCTTCCTTTTCTGGGAACATAATTCAATATGTAATGCTAAAGCCAGGAAAACCCAGAAAAACCAGGCAGAAGCAAGTATTCTTTATGCTAAGTAAATAATGATAATTATTACATTACACCGTAACATTAATTACAAATACAACCTCTTGAATGAAAATTCCAAGACAATAATGTATAATAAACAGTCAGAAAATTCAATTATATTTAAGGACTCCATACACACAGAAATAAGTCTGTTATAATATTAAATTGACATCAACATTAAGTGTCCACAATACCTTAGCCTGTTCTCAGAAATATCAGTAAATAGGGATTCGAACCCCCTGTTTGTAAAACAATCCAATATAAGGTCCTTTGGCTAATATCAATTGAACGAGGATCGAACTCGTTTAAATATTATCATGATTAAGTATCAGTTATAATCTGATAATTACAATGTTAAATTATACACAGTGGTTATAGAACAACACATAAATGGATCAGTAAGACATTACTGATCTACACTGTGACGTACAATCTTCGATCATGACATAAAAGTACAACAATGTCATAGGTAATTACTTATTCAAGTTTTAGGTATTTAAATATCGGGAATCGAACCCAACACAATATTATAATTCTATACACAAATATCACACAAGGACAATAAAAACAATCATAAAAGGTATGTCGTGTGTACTCAGTTATTATCATAAAAGTGGTCAATATTAATGTAACCAATTATTTACAAAGTACGTTATAATAGTACCTATATTATTTGAACCAATTTAATTAATGAAATATGATTTACATATATTATTTAGAATACACACGACACAATTGGTAATAAAACACTTAGCTGTGAATACTGGATCGGCAACCACTGATTCTAATGTACGATTTAGATCATTAATCTAATAATATTCCAAAAATATCGAAACTGTTACAGAACTGCGCGACCCGCATTCTTCCCGGCTGCAATCGAAGTGTCCTCCCTTATTTTTTAACAAAATTAGGTAAACTTAATTACTAGTGCACTTTTTACAAAATATAATCTTAGACTCTAACACAACACCACAAGGATTATCTTCACTTGTCACTTCTCTAGGATTTTTCTATCCCGAAACCGCGGGGTGTTTCGTCTTGCTCTCACTTAGACCGTAAGTTATCGTCATCTCTCTCGTCAGTTGGTGCCGCCCTCAACTCCGGAGTTGCTTACAGATGTTTTGCGGGGCTGTAAAAGTAAAAACAACAGAGTAGGATCTACATTGCATAATAGACCCTATGCCAAGGTTGTTGAACAATTATTGGTGTATTTTTATAGTTCTTCCTCGAAATGTCTTTGTTTGTATTTTCACACACTTAGCAATAAGTATTGGCCATAAATATGTCCAAAGCATTTTGTACAAGAGTGTTGTTTTAGATTATTTATTACTTGTGCACTTTCATTATCTCTAATTTTAAAAGTCCGTTCTTAAAATTTATTGCGTGCCATTAATGGAAATATATTGATTCCAACACTTCAGTTAATTTTTTGTAAGATAAGACAAGTATATCTTAATTTAACTTTCATACGAATATATTTAGTAGATGTAATTAGGTTGCCATTACAAACACAATACAATACAATTAATAAACTAAGTTACTTAAATTAAATAGTATGGCTTAAGCATACTTATGAAGATGCATTCGTGATGTATTTTATAAAAGGTAACATGTGATTCAAACTTATATCTAACTCTGTATTAAATACTGTAATATACACTAATTATCTAAAAACTCCTGCAATGAATAAAAACAGCTATATTTTTTCTATTTAGAGAGTTTTGTAATAAACAGGGTGTTCGTCTGTTCATCTCTGGGTGCTTAGCCAAGTTGCCAATCGCTAACGCTTAATCGTCAATCGTAACCGAAAGGCAGCCAACTGTCTTTGTCGCACTAATATGCAAGAGTGACAGAGAGGGAAAACTACGATTCGCTACCAAGCGCTAGCGATTGGCAACTTGGCTAAGCATCCTGATGTTCTTTGGTAGTTTATTATAAATCTTAAATTATACTTCTACTTGTGATATACATTGTGATCAAATTGAATCAGTTTGTGACGTTTAGAATGGCTACAGTGTGTCTCGCGAGCAGAAATTAATTACTTCCTTCATTTATTTAAAGGGTAATTTATTATAATTGAGGGATCTTTAATATTGTTTGGCACATTTGCCGTACAGTCGTCGTCAGTTGGAGTGATCACTATCAGGATGATATGAACAGGCCTCTCTTGTCATGGATGTAGTTTTTGTTCAGATAGTTAAATTTATTAAAATAAAATAATTTCACTACTTTAATTACCCACATTGAGCGCTGGGAACTCCTGAGGGGAGTTCTTTGTGGGAGATTTCGCTACAAAGCAGAAAAATCACGGGATCGGCTACGAGCGTAGCGCGTAGCACTCGTTGGCAAAGAAAGTGTTACCTCAAATTCATTTGTAATGGTCTAATGATATTTTAAACAGTCTTCAAAAAACCGGCCAAGTGCGAGCCGGACTCGCGCGCGAAGGGTTCCGTACCATTATCAATTTATTATTAAAAAAATACAGTTAAATCAACCTACCTCAAAAACTATAGGAGATAATTTAATCAAACCAAAAATCGTTGATAGAGTTTATTAATGTGCATAACATATATTTTTTTTGGAATTTTATATCGCGTAGTTTAAAAAATAGAGGGGGGGGGACACATTTTTCAGATTTGAGAGCTAATATCTCGAAAACGATTTGCTTAAATAAAAATGAGATGTATAAACCTTCATATCATTTTCAAAGACCTTTCTATTAATACCCCACACGCTTATATACAACAAAAATTTTTTTTCTATCCCTCAGTTACATGTATGGAGGGCCCCCACCCCAATGGTTTTTTTTTTACAATTTAGTAACATAATCCTGTAGCGGTTCATACAACACATATTCTTACCAAATTTCGTTACTGTAGCATTTATAGTTTCCGAGTAAATTGGCTGTGACAGACGGACAGACGGACAGACGGACAGACGGACATGACGAATCTATAAGGGTTCCGTTTTGCCATTTTGGCTACGGAACCCTAAAAAGGAGGTTCTCGATTCGACTGTTTTCTTGTTATTATTGTTACTCGATATCTCCGAGAATCGTGACAAGATTTTTTAAATCGATCGGATATAAATCCGATATGGGCCCGTTGGGACCAAGTCGGGATCTGATGACTGGAACTTCGAGGAATCGGTGGAATTCGGTTTTTTTTTAATTTTGATTATAATAAAGATGAAGTTTGTTTTGGAATAGTCAATTTGAAACAGTATGCCTTTAGGACTAAGATTGAAGTATTCATCACTGGTGCCTGTCAGCTACAACTGTCCAACATTAGTGCCTCCACCCTATGAATTTTTCATGTTTAAGGTGGATGTCCCTGTGCGATTTTCATACACATTTAGTTGCGCGGTTTCTGCTATTTAGTAGATTTTCTGCACTTCTAAACCTACTAGTAGTAGACAGCTGTAGATAGGAACTTAATTATTTCTAGTATAATGAAATGAAACAGCTCCGATATTGATATTTTTACGGAAATAGTTACAACGTACAAAATATAATTATGGTAAGAATACAACATAAACGTACTTACATATACAAATACATATACCTACCTAAATAAGTATAACATTAAATCGGACTGGTAGTTTTCCGTCCGGAAGTATTGATTGACATTTCAACAAGTTGCTTACGTTGCAAAATAGTTTCCGACCCATATTTACCTGTTTCGTAACAGGGGTATTTTATTTGGAATTTCCTTTTCAGGTTTCTTATATCGCCTTGTTTTCAGGGTTCCGTAGTAAAATAGGAACCCTTATAGTTTCGTCATGTACGTCTATCCGTCTGTCCGTCTGTTTGTCTGTCCGCAGTCAGAGCTCCTTGGCCTTTAGTACTAGAAATCTGCAATTTGGTTATACGTATCCATATTAATCACGCCGACAAAGTGGTAGAATACAATATACAGTGTGTGGCCTTTAACACGGGAGAAAAATGAAATGAGTGACTCCTTAGATTATCGGCAATAATCCTGTAAAGGTCCCGGTGTTTCAAAGTGGTTAAGTCCGGAGATATTGTCATTCAAAGCTATGGACCTTTAGTACGGATCTTGGCATCACGATGTCGTAGCTTGTCAGTCGCAAGATATCTTGATAGTATACCAAGTACGAAGTCATAACAATAATTTTGTTTTTGTTCTTACACTAATTTCTTACGGTTTTATAAAATGTACATTTTTCAATGATTCAAAAATGATAAGTTATTGATAACTTTTAATTCAAGTAAATGAACCCATAATAATGAAATACAGGGTGGAAAAAGATTTTGGGTCAGTGAGGGTAGCTATCAGATCCCGTGTAGCTACGTGAAAATGGTCTTAGAAGACCTTCCCGCGATTTTCAATTAAAGATGATTAGCGTTTTCAGATTTTGGAAAAAGTATACAGGGTGCGAGGAAATGGTCATTTTTGACAAACTTTTTTTTTGATGCCAATCGATCCTGTTTCTGTTCAGGATCAAAAGCTTGTATGAGACCAAAAAAAATTTTCGCCTAAAAAAGCCGAAAATCGGGATTTAAAATTCCCATACAAATTGTATGAAAATTAAAATTATTTTTTCACGCCTAATTTTTTTATGCCAATCGATTCCATTCCTATCCAGTACCAATAGTTTCCTAGGGGTCAACTTACGGCAACGTAAAAAAAAAACAAAAATAAAAAAAAAACTGTTTTCATACATTGACTATGAGAAAAAAGTGAAAATTAATTACATTATCTGTGACGCTAATTAATGTTGCTAATGATTTCATACAGTATTATTATTATCATTTAGCATAGGATGACTAATTATCGTGACAGATAAAGTAATTAAGGTTTCACTTTTTTTCCATAGTAAAAGTATGAAAACGGTTTTCTTGAAATTTTGGATTTTTTGTACATTGCCACACGAGTAAGTTGACCCGTAGGAAACTATTGGTACTGGGTAGGAATGGAATCGATAGGCATAAAAAATAAGGGTGAAAAATAATTTTTAATTTTCATACAATTTGTATGAGAATTTAAAATCTCGATTTGTGACTTTTCTAGCCGAAAACTTTTTTTGGCCCCATACAAGCTTTTGATCCTGAACAGAAACAGGATCGATTGGCATCAAAAAAAAGTTTCTCAAAAATGACCATTTCCTCGCGCCCTGTATACTTTTTCCAAAATCTGAAAACGCTAATCTTCTTTAATTGAAAATCGCGGGAAAGTCTTCTAAGACCATTTTCGCGTAGCTACACGGGATCTGGTAGCTGCCCTCACTGACCCAAAATCTTTTTCCACCCTGTACACATGAACAAAAAATTACAAATAAAAGTTTTTTTTTTAATTACAATATGTGGAAATTATTGTTGATCAGCTTATTAATGCACTGTTTAAATTTTCACCCCGGTTGTAGGCCACACACTGTAGACAAAAAAGGTTTTTTCGGGTATCTATCTCCTTTACTAGTAAAGTGGCGAAGATTTTTTTATTTTGCTGTAATCCTACAGTGTAATTTTAAAAATAATAAGGGTCCAAAAAGAAAGTTTTTTTATAAAGTCAATAATATTATCGGAGATAATAAGAAAAGCGGTCCCTCCCCTCTAAATTTTGATCCATGGCCTTATAGAATACTTTAAAATAAAACTATTTCAAACATTGGCTTGGCCGTTTTTGTATAACTATAAGTGGTGGCACAGAAGCATGCGGCAACCATAGCCTATGGACGCGTAACTCCAGGGTATTCACATGCGCGTTAAATCTGTAACGATGCGAATGAATTCCATATGTTGTTGTTGTTGCATAGTATTTAATTGAAGACTGATTTGATAAATACAGGGTGTTTGCTGTTTCATACATTTCGGCCGGCGTAATGCCGCCAATTTGTATGAAACAGCTGATTTTTTTTTCGCGATTTCGACTTTGTCCCCATAGTAAAAGTTGGTGAGTATGACCTACACATTCACTACGTAGAATTTGAACGGTCGAAAAAAAACACCCTGTATATAGTATGAAGGTATGTACGTTACCATTGTGAACACGGCATGTCACCATTTCATTCAAGTGCCACTTAAACCAGGTGACAGCGGACCCTACGGGAGAATCGTAGACAGGAAGCCCTTTTCAGGCGTTAAATTACAGCGTGTGACACTTGTTGCATGGCAGTGATGCCTGAATTCGAAAATTGATGAAATTAGATTACTAATTTATTGGTACTTTTAATAAGATTAACCGATGACATCTTTTATGAAAGGCTTCTTATTATCGATACATCACATCATCAGCCTATACCCGTCCACTGCTGAACAACAGACTCTCCTTAGTTTAGTTTATGCTTAGGTGTAGGTATGGATGATTAGGAGGTAAAAGTCCAAAATCGCCACGCTGGGCAAGCGGGTTGACGACCGCAGTGCCCACTGTGATGACGCTGCTGCCCGTCCATCTTCGATAAATAAATGGTCAATGACACTTCAATCCCTTAGCCGACTCTTACGACACCCGCGGGAAGAGTTGGAGTGCTCAAAAATGTATTCTTACAGACGACCACGCGGCACGCAATACGGCTTCCTGTTGTTACCTCTCTAGATTTTTTTTGTATCTGTACCTTAAGGACCCAAACTGTTCGGTGAGCAATACAGGAAATATTACTTAGTGCCAGAGTTTAGTAGGCACCTATTATTTACCTATGTTCCGATACATTGAACTTTTATTGAAATGAGAAAATCTTCCATGAACAATTAGAAGCGTGAGAAACTTCTGTAAATTATCAAGAGTAAGACTAGGAACTCATTAAAATATCCACTTCATGTAACTAACTACAATCATGTGAGTACACACTTGTGTATTTGTTCACTTAAATGTAAGTATATCTTCTCTACCACTACTGGGGTACACGCGACCAGTAGTAGGTACCTACGACAGTGGTCTAGCCCTTTATAGGGCACCGGTCTCTAAAACGACCACCCTATAGCACTATCTTTTTGTATTTTTTCATGTACAGAATTTTTCGTACTATATGATGGCGTTGAGGCTTGTACCCACGATTTTTTTGAGTCTTGCCCGTTAAAGGGCTAGTAGGCCTACCGCAAACTTCGATTTCCACAAATTCCGAGGATTTCTCTCCGTTGATCTAACTAAGGCATCATTCGTGTGAGAGAGACAGGTGCCTGTTTACGAATTTTAAAGTTATAGTGAGAAAGTAAATGTGTTTTCCATCACATTTTAGCATACTCGTAACTTCCTCTGGGCGTGTATTAGTAGTAGTAATATACAAACGATACTCCACTTGGAGTAGGGTTGCATCCCACCACAAAGTACCCTAACTCCATAATCTCTGCTAAGACTCAGTTGCAAACAAAAGCAACAATATAAAAGAGTGACAGAAAGAAATAACTACGTTACGCTACTGACCGTTAGTGATTGGCATATTCGTTCGTACTGACTACGCAATCAGTTATCTCAGGACTGTGGTACCCGTACATCCCTCGTTGGCCTTCATTTATTTTAATTCTCTCAATGACAAGGGTTTTCCTGCATACGTAAGTTCTCTTTATTCCTGCCTTTTATTTCCTGGAAAATATTCAGTTAATAAATGTAGCGGAAGAGGTGTATCAGCATCGAATGATATGGAAATCGCGACTTCTGCCTACGTAGGCGGGAAATAGGCGAGATAATATGCATGAATTCAGACCGTTTATTTTAGAAGGAAAGATGTAGCTTCTTTCTGCCAATTTCTACAGTACTTTTTTTATTTTATTTATAATAGGTAGACGTTTGACCACGATCATACCTGCTGGTAAGTGATGATGCAGTCTACGGTGGAACACGCTTACCTATGAGATACCGATTCACCCTTGCCTTGAAGAAATTCAGATTGTACACTGCGGAAACACAGATTCGGGCAAGGCATTACTTGATTTATTATTCACATATATTTACACAGTTTCCAATCTAGCACCAACAAACCAATAAACGAAAACAAAGATAACAACTTAAGCAAAATATAACTATTTAGCCTATCGTCTAAGATACTCTCATAGAACCTCAGACACTCCATGCACACATTTGTCCATCTCGAAGCAAATCACACATACAGTCACACTCGGGTACTGATGTCAGGAGTGCGTTGAGCAATGACGTTGAGAGGCGAGTTCTTATGTGAGACAGTACGTGTCGCAGGGACGGTAACAAATGTCGCGGTCGTGGCTGTAAACAGATCTTGGGATCAGGGACGCATCAGGGACGTATAGTCTCAACACTCGAGCTACAACTTCTGGGCAGTTGATGAGTTCATACAGTGTGTAACTCAAATGTCAAAGGTCGCGATGGCCAACTGTTGGGAGCATAGCTCAATAATCCTTAAACTTAAAAAGAATGATCTCAATGATAACTTGCATGAGAGTTTCCTCATGAAAAATTCCAATTAGGCAATTTTGAGTATGTTTTGCAACTTGTACTTAGCTAGGTTAAAACATCACCGGTCTCGGTACACATTCTAGACGGTGTAATGTTACGAATTGAACGGTGCTAACCGCAAGTGCTAATAGCAATATGCACACATGGACATGGTATCGTGCGTATCAAAAAAATTATGAAATCGTACGTTAACGAAAACAAAATGAGACCACCACGAATTTACGAGATCGGGTGCGGGGTGATTTTATTATGTAACAAATAGACGGTTGGCAGATATGAAAACGTTTATGAGGGCCATGTCGTCCCAGCTGCACGACGTCTCTGGTGACCCAAGAGCTGGCGCTTACCTCGCGCAAAGAATCTCATTGGAGATTCAGCGAGGTAACGCCGCCAGTGTCATGGGCACCATTCTGTAGGAGGATCTTTTAGAAGATATTTTCTCTTCGTTTTTTGTTTTTCTATTTTAATCTTAGTTTAATTTGTAACCAATTTAAATAGGTTACTAAATACCTGTAACAAACTAGTTTTCAACTTCCTTGAACTTAAAGATAAACGAAAAGGTACATTGCTTAGGTTTATCTCACGGCTCCAGATCGAAACACTCCAAAAATATATTCCGCTTTTCTTATAAGATGTAACAGCTCCGATATATTAAATATCTGACAGCAATTTCCGAGGTTGATTGTACCACATATTTTGTGACTACTTCCTTAAATTGTCTCTTATAAGACTTCTATTAATCAAACAAAGAATGTAAGGGAACGTCCTCATCGATTTTCCGTATGCCTTTTTCGGCTTCTTGTGTTTACCATCAAGGTACCTACTTGCTTTCGCAAATGAAGAGGCAAAGTAAATATTTATGCTGACAAATACAGCCAAAGACGGATACATTAAACAGGTTTTGCGGCTGTATTAAATCTGAGTTTGTAGATTTAAATTGACTCAAACATGAATGGATTTGCAATAAGTAGGTACTCGCAGAAATAATTACGTGCTCAGTTACTGCCTAGCCTCAGCGAGTCGTTGGCCGCGTGGTGACAGGAGTAAGAATACGTAAGGTACAATTGTCGACTCTTGCCGTGGGTGTCGTAAGAGTTAGCTTAGGGGGTTGAAATGTCACTGAGCTTTTATTTATTAAATATAGATGATGGGCTGCAGCGTCATCATAGTGGACACTACTGCGTTCGCCAATCCGCTTGTCTAGACAATGGGTCCATACGTGTAGGTAATAGGACAGGCCTACGCATCCAGGAGTGAACTGAAAAGGCTGATGATGTGTGTGTAATGTGTCGTACGTGGCATGTATTATTTAGTAATAAATAACTTACCGAAAAGATGCAATTCTGTTTGGCACGAGATTTTCTTAGAGTTATACAAACAATCATTTCAAGGGTTTAAGTTAGACTCGAATCCTTCAGACTTTAAAGTGACTACAATCGAGTGGTTTATTTTGCGCGAATGTACACTGTGAAAACTCAAGTGTGGGACGCAGGTACTTACTTAGTCCTAATAGTGGGTATTGGTTGTTAAATCGGCCGCTCCGCTAACCGCAACTGACCGCGACCTGCGGTTATCAGTATGCGGGTAACATTGGCACAAGGTCATTTGAATTGGCTGCATTTGAAGACAGTTTTTTGGAGGAACACATGAATATATAAAGTTTCGAATTGCATGCGTTCTAGTGATGTGTCGTTACCGGTAATTTTTCCAACCCATCCATCCTGTGTTAGAAAAATTCCCGGGAATATTATTTTCCAATAATGACAATATTGAGAGAGTGTTAATTCTGAGACAGTTTACAATGTAATTTCTTAGAACACATTTTAGTAGTTACTAACACCTCTATACTATATACATTCTCAATGTTTTGACGATATGCAAAATTAGATAGGTACCATTCAACCAACATTTTCCACAGTTTTCGAAAAATTTACAAAATGCTGGTTAATTCTACCTGCTTACCGTAGCCAATTTGTGCCGTCAACTCTGGCTGACCAGCTTAGCAGTAAAAAAAGGCGGCTAATCAAAAAAAAAATATCTGGCTGGCCAGAGTATTACTAACGTTTAAGTGAATACCTACGCATTTTTATGAAACTAAGTAGAATAGCTTCTTAGCTAACTTGTTAATTGGCGATAACTCCCTTAAGTGTTTCTCCAATGGCACTCAACTCAATTCCAGTACTTAAAGAAACTTAATTAAAATACTTTGTTGCCAGGCATGCGACGATCGGCGCAGGGCCCGGCGCCGCGGACTTGCCTCGTTTGCGGAGAAACTGCTAGACTTCTGTCTCCGCTTCGGACCTGCTCTATATGTCGACACTCTGCCTGCACTAAGTGTGTCATTGACACTAATGTCCACAGGTGAGCTAACCTCTAACAATGAGATTCTATACATCTAGTTGATGTAAGCCTGTACGGTACGGTATGTTTGCGGAGAAACGGCTAGACTTCTGTCTCCGCTTCGGACATGCTCTATATGTCGACACTCTGCCTGCACTAAGTGTGTCATTGACACTAATGTCCACAGGTGAGCTAAGCTCAAACAAAGAGATCCCATACACTTAGTCGATGTACGGTAAGTTTGCGGAGAAACTGCTAGACTTCTGTCTCCGCTTCAGACCTGCTCTATATGTCGACACTCTGCCTGCATTAAGTGCGTCATTGACACTAAATATTCACAGGTAAACTAACCTACCTACTACATGTTTACTATACTTCAGAAGAAAAAAATTGTAAACAAATCTGCAACTTGCATTATTTCATAATCAGAACATAATCTTAATTTTATTTTATCACCAACTTCATACTAAGTTCATATACATGTTTGTTAAAATTATATATATTTTATAGTATTAACGCAAAAATACAGGGTGTTTGGTCAGCGGTGTCGGAGCTTTTAAGGGCTTAAACTACAATTAATTTTATCGATAAATTAACATACAATTTTTTTTTGTGCCAACGATAATTAAATGGCGGCCATTTTAAAATTTCAAACAGACGAATACGGGCGCACGTGATATTTCTGGAATTATACGTTTGTTATCGGTCCTATCCTTGCAAAAAAAATCTCGTTAGAGAGCTCATTAGATAAGCAAACTAATGAAGCTAATCATTTGACTCAACTATTTGAACAACAAGGCTAAAAAAAAGTTTTTTAATTAAAAATACTAAAAAAATCACCTTAATTTTTCAACTAATTTAATTTTGCATGAAAACTAGGTCGTTAAGATAGGTTTTTAGTGTTGTTATTTATTAGTACAGTATGTTAGCTAAAAAATAACACCATAATTACAGTTATACCAAAACAGCTGCAATTACCATTCCCGATGCAAAATCCATAAACAAATGAATGTCAGTGGTGTACTGACTAGTGAAGTGGCCGCCTTCCATCCATCCAGTGCATGTTTGAGTACTTGTAATTCCTAAAGTATTTACTTAAGGTATAACTGTAATAATGGTGTTATTTTTTAGCTAACATACTGTACTAATAAATAACAACACCAAAAACCTATCTTAATGACCTAGTTTTCATGCAAAATTAAATTAATTGAAAAATTAAGGTGGATTTTTTACAATTTTAGTTAAAAAACATTTTTTTAGCCTTGTTGTTCAAATAGTTGAGTCAAATGATTAGCTTCATTAGTTTGCTTATTTAATGAGCTCTCTAATGAGATTTTTTTTGCAAGGATAGGACCGATAACAAACGTATAATTCCAGAAATATCACGTGCGCCCGTATTCGTCTGTAAAAAAATTTTAAATGGCCGCCATTTAATTATCGTTGGCACAAAAATAAAATTGTATGGTAATTTATCGATGAAATTGATTGTAGTTTAAGCCCTTAAAAGCTCCGACACCGCTAACCACACACCCTGTATATCTGCGAACGTGTTTCACGGTATGTGTCAAAGACGTCAAATGCCATGGAAAGTCAGCCATATTTGTTACCTTTTTTTTACTTTTAACTGACGAATGGTATAGGCATTGTAGATGTGCGACAAGGCTTGTAGAGAAGCAGCTAGACTTCTGTTTTCTCCGCGGAGCTACTCCTTCCTAACTCCTGCACTAACTGTGTCATTGACACTAGCGTCCACAGGTAAGCTAACCTCTAACAAAGTAAACATACCAAACCAAGTACTTTTAGAAGTATGAATAAGTATGAACATAATATGTACGGTATGTTTGTGAATAAACTGCTAAACTTGTCTCCGCCGAACTGCTCTATCTGTCTCAATATCCTTTAAGGCCTTCTTATCCTAACATTATCATATACAACTATGGAACCCTACCTATCTTTCCAATCACGTTCACCACAGTACATATGTTTGTTGTCTATCTCTTGTTTCATATAGTTCACTCTTTTACTCAAATGTTAACTGGAAGAGATCACTTACCGGGATAATTTCGCCTTTGTACCTGTTTCTAATTGTAATGTATATTTATCTGTAGTTTGTGTACAATAAAGAATTTACGTACATACATACTTAGTTATAATATGCAATGAGCCCGGTATGTACATACATTACACAAAATCACCTTCGTTGTTTGAATTTTTTTAACAAATATTTTTAGTAGGTACTTATTTTCAATTTTTCGCAATATTTTTCCCGTTATATTTCACCCCTTTGTATTAAATGCAGCGGAGAAATGAAACAAAAACATTGTTGCTAGTTATTTCTTGTTTCATAATAGCGGTTCCCAGAATTTATTACATCGTTGCACTGAGGTCCAACGTTTCAATAAACCAAGTACGGTAAGTGCAAAAATATGTATGCAAAGAACCAGTATGCTTAGCCAAGTTGCCAATCGCTAACGCTTAATCGTCAATCGTAAACGAAAGACAGCTAACTGTCTTAGTCGCACTAATATGAAAGAGTGACAGATAGGGAAAACTACGATACGCTACTAAGCGTTAGCGATTGGCAACTTGGCTAAACACCCAGTTCAGTTATAAGTCGACACGTCGTTAGCGTCACTTGATCTATATCTCCTATTAGTCGATCGACACGCTAGCAGGTAGGTAAATGCCTATAATCGCCATGCTTGGCAAGCGCGTTGGCGATCACAGTAGTGTGTCCACTATGATGATGCTGCAGCCCATCATCAGTCTTCTATAAAGGATTATTCATTATTCATTGACACTTGAATCCTTAGTCGACTCTTACGATACCCACCGGAAGATTTGGGGTGGTGACAAATGTATTCTCACTGACGTCACCACGTGGCGGGACATCAAAATAAACAAAAAATATTATTAGACCTAATGTCAAATACCACCAAACAACATTTAGTTTCTTTTTTTTAGCTTTTTGAATACTTTTTAACATTTCCAGTAGTTTTTATCATAACAACAATGGGTTAAAATTTATTATTGTACCTAATTATTTTTTTAGGAACAGGTTATTTCGTCAAGTCTATTGTAATTTTTTGATTGCCAGGCAAAAGGTGTGGTAATATTAAAACACATTGTGGTAGCATAATAAGTTTTATGACGAGTTAAGTCGAAAAACTTATTTCGAAAAAAGGTTATCTATGAAACCAATCCGAATCCAGGAAATTTTATGTAACATTAAAGACTCTAAACATGGTCAGGAATGCAGCATTATAATCTTTTGGAATGCTCGCGAGCACCCTGTATGAGAAATAGCCTTCTAACGCTAGCTAGATAGCGACAGTGTTTTGTTTTGCGGCAGAAATCCCAGGGTCTGTTAATTAAGTATATCTGGTTACCGTTCCTCATTTTCCACCGAGCTAACTTTGAACCTTATCAAAGTATTCTGTGGGGAAAAAGTTTTCAACACGGTAATTTATCGCCTCGAGTTGATTAAGGTGTTTGGTAAATATCCTTTTTGTAATAAATTTGCATAACGTATAAATATCATAAGTTTTAAGGGAAAGAATAACATGTATAGATATTTAAGAGTAGTTTTTATTGAACAATTATGTCTTTTATTAAAGTCGAATTCAGGTTCACCTTTGCCAAAAAATACTTTTAAAAGAAAGATATAAGTCGTGGGTCATGAATATTGTCCACATCTTTCTTTTATTTTTTACAACAGAAAACGTGTAGGTACTTTTAGGTTACAAAGTTGTTTACTGTACAGGGTGTAATCGATAAGTGTTTACAGGCCATAATTCCGTAAATATGAGAGATATCAGAAAAAAATTAACTGATATCGAAAGAACGTTACCCAACGAGTAAAAATACATTAATAACTTTTTCTAAATAGATAAAATAATATTAACAATACTAACTTAAAACGCTCCATACATTTAGTATGACGACTTACAGCCTTTAATAATGTCGGGTGTCATAAGAGATAAAACTGTTAGAGATTCGTTATTTGTACGAATACATTGTAATAAAATAATAATACTACCGTTTATTAAATAATTAATGTAACATTTATTCTTAAATAAATAAAAAACGGTATTAAACTAGTCTTTGAATGAACGGTTACGTACTAAATGTATGGAAGGGGTTGGAGTTAGTATTTGAGATATTTCTGATTTTATTTCAAAAAAGTTATTAAAGTAATTTTACTCGTTGGGTAACGTACTTTCGATATCAGTTAAAAATTTTCTGATATCTCTCATATTTACGGAATTATGGCCTGTAAACACTTATCGATTACACCCTGTATAAGACAAGTAAGGATGAATTGACCGTATGATTAATGTATTGACATATTATACGCAAAGTAGCATCTTGTTACTTTGCGTATGTTACTTGTTACTAACATGTAATAGTAAGGAATAAATATGTATTAAGTACCTATGTGGCAGTTATGGGCATTTACCTCCTAATGCGTCTATACGCATAGTTAATAGGAGAGGCCTACGGCCCTACGTCCAGCAGTGGACTATCATAGGCTGATGATGAAATATGTATAAGGGATCAGCATGCTTAGCCAAGTTGCCAAGCGCTAGCGCTTAGTAGCGCATCGCAGTTTTCCCTCTCTGTCACTCTTTCATGTTAGTGTGACAAAGACAGTTAGCTGCCTTTCGTTTACGACTGACGATTAAGCGCTGGCGATTGGCAACTTGGCTAAGCACCCTGAATTTGTAGCTGCTACGAACTGTTACTAGAATCGGAATAATCAGTATAATCACATAATCTGTAGCAGGCGTAGCGCGCAGGCCGTAGAGGGGTCTACGGTTTGCGAGTTGCTACACAGCGTAGCATCAGGTTATTTTTTTTTGTTTTGCGTCGTTAAGGGAAGCTTATTATTTAGGTCGAATCTTTACGAAACTAGTATCTATAATCTATATATATATATCTATATTGTTATTGAGGCTACCTATGATCTATTAAGTGTACCTATTGCAATATTTATTACGTCCTCATGTTACTTATTTTAATTTGTGCCGCCAGTCATCTGAAATTAACCTTTGTATTATTCTTGAAGCATATCGGCTTTTGTTAAATATGTTTTTTTTAATATATCGATTTAACAAAAGCCGATATACCGGCGACTTTAACGAATATTAATTTCCCAGAAATCTGTTCATTTCGTCGCCTTTCATAAATTCAACCCCGAAAAATGGGCATTTTTTTCATTCATCTTATTTTTTTATATTGACATTCATAGCGAATTCATTTGAGTAGGAATCAATTATTTAACCCATAACATTAATCCAACTTCTAAATATTCCAATTCCATACATGTAAATCAAAAGATCCTAAAATAACAATTCTTATAAAAACGTTATTTTGGAACATCACTCGCTTTGTACTGAATGGATAGCTATAGGTATACACATACCTATATAATACCATCTGATCAAAGTAAACATGAATCGATCATTCGAGAACATGGAATACTGCACTTAGACTCCGCAAAGAGGACTGCGTGATGATCATAATGATACGTTACACATTGTTCCGTTTTCACTTTATTTTATAAATTTTGGGTAGATGAAATTTTTGCCCTCACATCGAGTAAGACGATAGTGATTTACGTATACCATTCGACACTAGAAAACAAAAAAGGTAAACAAATATCGGTGACTTTCCATAGCATTTGACGTCTTCGTCACATATCATGAAACATATTTGTAGATATATTTTTACGGTATTAATACTAACAAATATCAATAATTTGAACTAAAAATGTATGTGAACTCAGAGTTAAAGGTTTTAAATTGGTGATAAAACCAAAATTGTGTTTTAAAAGTGCGTGATTATGAAATAATGTAAGTTTTTTTTTGTTTTCTACCGACGATAAATTTTACTAGAGTTTCTCGCTTTAAAAAACAGAAAAGGGGCTGTTACTGTATATATAAATAAATAAATAAATATCTTGGGACATCTTACACAAATCGACCTAGTCCTACGGTAAGCTCAATTAAGGCTTGTGATGTGGGTACCAGGCGACGATATATATAATAGATAGATAAATATAGATACTTAAATACATAGACAGCCATGACCAAGGAACAAATATTTGTGATAAATAAATACACAAAGAATGCCCTCGCCGGGATTCGAACCCGGAACCTCCAGCTTCGTAGGCAGGGTCACTACCAACTAGGCTACGGAGGCTGACAAAATATATACATACTGTATACGAGTAATATAGTACTTTCAGCGTAATACTTTCTGTAAGCGTGGCGATTATGGGCATCTACCTCCTAATGCGTTCATACGCATAATTAATAGGAGAGGCCTGTGTCCAGCAGTGGAATACCATAGGCTGATGACGACGACGACGACAATCTGACTTGCAAAAAAACCGTTTTTCAAAGAAGAATATCGCGAGCTACTTTTTTCCGAACAAAAACGTTACTTCCTTATTTTCTTTAAAAAATGCCCTGTTGAATACGCCCTTTTGTCCTCTGTATCTGTTCCATTTAGTAAGTAGTCTGTGTAGGACAACACCACGCAATATTTTCGCGACAGGTTTCGAGTGTTCGCACAATATTGTTTGTTATGTTTTATGTTCATTATTTAGACTGTTTTCGACGCCATTACTGATATTTGGAAGTCGGGAGACACCCTTGTCGTTTGTATGGCATTTCTCTTGAAAAAGCAATGTCATAGCTTTACAGAGGTTGAATGTAGGTTAAAGCTTATAGAATTTCAATAGTGATAGGTTGACAACTAAAGAGATCGCCTGATGGTAGTTATCACAGCCTATACTATGGACGCTTGCAATTCTAGAAGTGTCGACGGGAAAAGTTACAAAATATTTGATATGGTGTCTTGGGGTAATAATAAGTACCTAGGTACCTGTAATTAGGTACCTACTGAGCAATTGTAATTCCTAAAGTACTTAAGTTACAACAGTAATTATGGTGTTATTTTTTTAGCTAACATCTTGTAATAACAAATAACAACACCAAACACCTATCTTAACGACCTAGTTTTCATGAAAATTTAAATTAATTAAAAAAATATGGTGAATTTGTTACTATTTTTCATTTTTAATATTTTTTTGGCATTGTTGTTGAAATAGTTGAGTCAAATGACTAGCTTAATTAATTTGCTTATCTGATGAGCTCTCTAATGATTTTTTTTTTGCAAAAATATGACCGATAACAAACGTATAATTCCAGAAATACCTCATGCAACCGTATTCGACTATTTGAAATTTTTAAATAGCCGCCATTTAATTATCGTTGGCACAAAATAAATTAGCATGGTAATTTATCGATGAAATTGATTGTAGTTTAAGCCCTTAAAAGCTCCGACACCGCTGACCAAACACCCTGTATAGTTTATGTGTATAATGGAATTAATGTAGTTACGCGCAATACTTTCAAGGTTCCAAAAAGGAATCTCTCAGTTCTGCAAAATCCATCAAAATGCTAATTGGTCTCAAAGTTCATTTAGTAGATCATTTTGCGCTACCGACCGAGTCGATTGAGTCAATCGAGTCACTCACTAAACTATCTTTTACAGGTCACCAATCCGTTCAAGAGAGCAGTACATCTGCAATCTCTGCGCAGAAACCAGAGAGATGTGGAAGAAATCTGGAGCCTGGTTCTTCAAGTCTCTTCCGAAGTACATTCTTCCGGAGAGAAGACAGACTGGGCAGTATGCGGACAGTAAATTGGCCAGGTCACTTCAACAGGTAAGAATGAAGGTAAGAAACATCAATCAAACCTTTTAATGATTGGTGCATGTGTGTGTAGAAGTAGAGTGTTAAGCGGCAATTAAGTACTGTGGTCGTTCACCGAATCAAAGTATGAAGTTGCCAGGCAACCGACACGCGACAATGTTTGCATGCATAAGCCATTGAAAAGCGATAAAGATTTGTTAGCGGTTCGTCTGGCTCGCGTTTGGTCTAGGTCGCTGTTTGTCCACTTAGCGTTTGGTCCAATTCGCAGTTTGCCCTAAAATCTGGACCAACAGCGAATTAACTTACGCTGCTTGAGTAGCAGTTGGTCCCAATCGTAGTTTACCTTAAGGTGCATTTCTGACCAAACGAGCATTCGCTATTCTATTCCCCACTCTACGAAATCAACGAATTTCGACGAATCACGTTTTGTGTAACGAATGAATTTCGTGGAGTGGGGGATAGAATAGCGAATGCTCGTTTGGCCTGAATGCACCTATAGATGCATTTTGACAACTCGCGGCATGCCTGGTAAACGGTTCGTCCGGGTTATTCCCTTCTGTCACCAGCCCTCTGTCACCAGTGGTAACAACTGCGATTTATTTTTCCCAGTAGTTACCACCAAATACTTTACAAGTAACAAGTGGAAAAAATATTCCTACTAGTTACCCCCGACTACTCTCTCCACGACCCAGATGTCACCCTTTAGTTTTTTGAGATAGTAGTTAATTGTATTTTTTATATTAATCTGCTGTACTAAGGACTCTAAGGAGCCCTTTGTGCGCGGGTTCTCCTCGCACTGGTCTCCTCGGACCGGTTCTTACTACCGATATCTGACATAATTTTAAACATTTGTTTACCTTATTTATTAGCTTTTTCACTTTTAGCTTTTTCATTGTAAGCGATAATATAATACAAACCCGCTGAAAAAGTGTAAATACTTAAAGATATGTTACTTAATTGTCGTTATAAAGCTGACTGCAATTAAGGTTTTTTAATCTCGCGCTAATTGGTTGTCCCTAAAAGCGAAAATGTCCTTATATTAGTCTCTACAGAACTAGCTATACCTAAGGGTCAATAGGGTCATGTTACCTCCAGTAGCCCTACCATAAGATTCCGCTAACTTATTAAAAATGCTCTGCGGGGTAAGCTGTTTTCATACTAAATGACATGTATCACGTGACATTTAGTATGAAAACAACTCACCCCCACCGAGCATTGGTTATTAGGGTCAATCAACTTTTCGATTATCTTGTCCCGTCGACTATTTTGTCCCGTAAGGCAGGTGACAATTTCATCAAGTTTGCTAGAAAAAATGCTCAAAAATTGTACATGCGTTAGGCCAAACACAAGTTCACATCGATACATTTATGTTCCAACTGGTTTTCATTGTAAGTGTGTATGGTATTAATTGACATACATTTGTAAATTCATGAAAAGTTACGCAGCAGACAGAAAATATGTCGATCGAAAAGTTGATTGGCCCATCAACGCGCGTTTACTTTCTATCCATCCTGCTCGCCCTTGCGTATTGGCGCGAGCGAGCCGGATAGACTAAACGCGCGTTTAATAACGCCGCGCAGTCTCATGGTGCGGATACAGGGACGAAGTATAAAAATACCTACTTCTGACCTGCCTGGAACTATTACATTGCAACCACGTGTATGTTTCCACTCGAATTAGGTCAGGGTTGCCAGTTCAATCATATCCACAGAAATAGGTCAAATAATGCAATGGTTTAACATACGTCTTACCCGTTAACCTGCCGCTAAATAGCAGTGTTTGCACTGCTGCTGTGTTTCGGTTTGGGGGTGATAGCCGGTGTAATTAAAGTCCATTTCAAATACGAAGGCCTGATTCCACTTGACACAGTCATTAGGCGTCAACAATAGGATCAGTGATAGCAAAAGATACCTGGCCAGACCCTTTTGTGGCGTGATATATTTTTTGCATACATCGGTGTACGACACGTGCCAATTTGTAGTGGACCAATTAAGTGACAAAAGTCTCGAGTGGCATCGGGCCTTCGTGTTTGAAATGGACTATACGGCATAGATAGAGGAAATCTATCCTCTATCTCTATCCAGTCTTCAGGGTAGGCAGCGCATAGGTGATTTTTTGGTCACCTTTTTCATGGGCCTCAGTTCCTGCTTTCCATCAGGTGGGCCGAGAGCTCAGTTGTCTACCTTCGTCACATAAAAAAATATATATTTAGGAAGTCATAATTAGTGCGATATGTTAGTCACTCTTCTTTGAAAGATTAATGATACGTATTACATTGCTTTGCTGAAGCATCACTTAACACTTTCATTGCGGACGAGTGCTACGCGCTACGCTCGTAGCCAATCCCGTGATTTACAAAGGAAAAACTTGAGATACAAATGGCGGACTTAATGTCATAAGGCATTCTCTACCAGTCAACCTTTAGGCAAATCAGAGAGATTGTGGGCGGTGCAACTGAAAATAATAAAATTCCAAAAAGAATCACTTATGCACAAATTAACATAATATTATTATATTCCACCTTTAAACTAAACTTAACCTTAAAATACATAAACACTAAAAATATCTTAAACTAAAACTACCTACAATACAAAAGTAAGCTACCTACTTGAACCTACTCGAATAGGTTCAAGGTTCCCGTCACAAAAGTGCCCATCAGCCATCATACCCGCAGTGTTTCCGAGATAAACTGCAATTGACCTTTACACCAGGAACATTCCCGATCGGGGGTCATGGTCATGACCCCACTTATATTCCTTAAACAAAGTAAAAGTATTCTAGAATTATAACTAACGTGAGACTCAAACATATTAAAATATTATCGAACCGGGTTACTCACGTATTTAAGTCGATGACAGCTCGACATGTTTCGACCCATTAAGAGAGTCCTCGTCCGGAGTACCCTCGGCCAAAGCCCGACGCGTACTGCGGGCCTGCGCCCTGCTAGAACGGGTACTGGCCGCGAGCGGTGGTGGCGGGGGCGATGCAAGGAAAGATCTACCCTCAGTGTCACTTTTGTCATAAAGGGGGTTGCACACAACAAAGTAAAACTACCCAACTATAGTCCAAAAGCTCCCAACTATGGTCCAAAACTAAGTAAAATATCTTCAATTTAGTGTAATTATTATATTATTGACTCAGTTGTTACACAAAGTCTCCTCATTAATGATTAAAAAACTTAGATAAAACCATAATAAAAGATTTCCATTGATGCTTATTACGAGTTGAACTTCTGGACCATAGTTGTAGTACTGGACTATAATTGTATGGTTTTACGGTATATTTCATATTTACACTCCATATAAACACTACATACATACATAAAATTTATAATACAGGGCACACCATCCACTGAAAACCTTGAACTGGTTGATTTGGTAGGATATTCAGATCAACTTTCACTACGAAGCTCACCCAGAAATCACCAAAACCCATAGGCCATATTTCACAAGCTTTATTTACAAACCATAAATGCGCCAACACAATGTAATCGAATAAGTAAGTACACGTCATATGACGTCATATAATAATATAAACTTACACAAGCTTTAGTGTAGGCTTAAGTGCAATTTCTTGCTTTCCATTGCTCCCCACGACTCTTTTAGTAACCGTACCATGACTTTGCGAGTATCAACGTTAGGTTTTACTCGATAGGAACGGTCCTGAATTTTAGTCGAGTGTCACCCCCTCTTCAATGCGTCACGGTAATGAATTTCAATATCAACCTATAAAAACTTAAACCGCCATTTAAAAATAGTTGTGATTGGTCCATCCGATTTGAGCTTTGATCCATCCGATTTGATTTGGCTTTTTATTCTATAAACATTTGTCAAAGACGTTGCGGCGAAATATGCGCAGTGTTAAGAAAAGCGCTATGTCCTGTCCATCTTGGCACAATTGAACAATTATTTTTGGGGGCATTTTTGAGCTGGCGTTAGACGTCCATTTTGTGTGTGGTCGCAGAGTCCCATGAATTATTGTTTAGCCCCTACCTATTGCTCAAAAGATTGGAGCCTAACTGTGTAATAATTATATGAATTATACCTCGATATTTTTCTAGCAGGAACGAGAGATTGACAAAATTAGACATCGACATAACTGTTATCGATAAGTCTAAGTTCTAAATTGCCGTAGCTTAAAAGAGATAAATTACACGAATGCAAATGATACTCAAAATACTACATAATTTGTTTCATATCTTGTATTTAGTACCCATCAAAATTGCAAAGATTAATAAAATATACTCTAAAGCCACAGGAAATTATTAACATGAAATATAAGATATTTAGAACAGCCTAGATGGGTCCTGTATTTCCTGGTTACTTGTTTTTGCGGAGTTCGGTGTTTCTATGCGATTTTGTTACGCGTTTTTTTTTTTGTTCATTACCATCACCACTTTATTTACCGGTTTATAAAAGCAAATGAGACTATTATGCCAGAATAGCAGACAAACATGCGTCTGCTACAAGATAATCGAAAATGACTCTACTATTTATACGCAGTTCGTCAATAATTTGGGAATGGTAATGACTTGATTGTTGCGACTAAATAATCGCATAGAACTACCCAGTTAGCATTTTTATGAGAACAGGATCTACTCATCGATTTATGTCGATGTTTAATTTTGTCAATCTCTCATTCTTGCTAGAAAAATATCGAGGTAGGTATAGTTCTTGGGTGGCGGCCACGTACCGGAAGGCGTAGCGTGGGTAGGCCCCCCACAAGGTGGACCGATGACCTGGTGAAGGTCGCAGGAGTCCGCTGGATGCGGGTGGCGCAGGACCGGTCATTGTAGCAATCTTTCGTGGACGTCTTTCGGCTGATATGATGATGATGATGAGGTATAGTAATAATAAAATATTGACAATAAAAATGAAATTGTTTGGCGGGCTAAATATGGCGAAGACCTCCGTAATCAACGTCGAGATCTTGCTTCACTCATGTTTCCGGTCGCCTGTTGCCCCTTTAAGACCTTTTTAAAAGATTCCTAAAAGATTTCAGAACGCTAAGAATTCTCCAAGGCTTTTAACTGAGCAAACACTCTCCATTATATTTATGATTAATTATTTCTGATATTGGGACCATTCGCGACGACTTTGCCACATGGCCGTGGCAACAATAGGTATATGTATATATTGGATAGGAGGTACCTTACCTACCTATTTCACGAGAGTTGAGGTCACGCACACATCAACATGTCATGTAATAGTCCGTGGGCTAGTCGGTCTGAAATTAGAAAACGGTATAATTTGGGGGTTCCAAGTGTCCTTTTTACAGTAGTTAGACATATTCATAAGGATGTTAAAAAAGTATGATAGACATCTCAAAGTGGTAGCTAATAGGCATACGGGCTATTTCAAGATTTCCGTTGGATGATAGGTATGGTTAAAATTAGGAGGTACAAATTTTCCTTTTCACGGCTGTTAGGTAAGCTTATAAAAACGTCAAAAATGCAAGATTGCCATTTATAAGTGCTACCTAACAAAAATGGGGGCCAATCAAAGATGGTGGATCTCAATTTTTACAAAATCAAGTATATCTCGAGAACTATTAGATATATCTAATTACTCTCTTGAACAAAATTAAAGGCATATCTGTAAGCTTCATATTTTGCATCCACAAATGGATTGACAGCAAGGCGGTTTCCTTAGTGAATAACACTGCAGGGCGCTCACAGAAATGGTTTCAATATTACATTACTATAGAGGACGGGAAACGAAGGGTTACAGGCCAAGTCTGAGGCCAGATAGAGTTACACGGCCTGTAACCTTGTTTCTCGCCGAGATTTGTATAATGCTTTTCTCAAACTTGCAATGAAATAAAAAATCGGAAGTGATTTTCACAGTACACAAACAAATAAGTGAAAGAACGAAACGAATCTACAAAATAATGAAAAAAACACAATTAGTACGTAAATTTTTTTTACTATTTGATATAATCTTTTACCCGGTTACATTGACATTACAGTAGAGGCATCGTAAGAAGTCGTTTTTGACGTTTGTTTGCACATGAAGTTCTGTAAAAATTTGACAGTTGGTATAATGGAGCAAATGTCAAACTTCATTGTTGCCTGAACGGAATAGTGATGTTACTGCTGTTGCTGCAATTTACCGATACGTTAATCGAAATAAATAAGTAAACTTTTTTTTATGGAGGTACGAATAATTGCTATAATAGTAGGTACGCACATATTTTCTAAAAGTTTGTCATGGTTTCGACAGGTCCTCGCGAGCCCGTGTGCCCGGTGGACGCGGCTTTACAGACTGTGTGGAACTTGACAACCAGATAAATGTCATAATTGTTATTCAATTCAATGTATTTATTCACATAAGCTAGTATTAACACCAAATCACTTACTAGTTACATCATAAAAATAAATAAAAAAATAAAATTATGTTAAAATAATAGTAAGCACATAATAATTACAAATTCAATTATAAAATCACGTATAATTTTATTTTTCGTAGAATAATAATTTATATATCACTACGTTATTTATCACCTAGATGTGCTCTGATTTTAATAAATGGTTTTAGTGAGTTTATATACTGTATTTACGGCATTTCTCTATTTGGCATATCTACATTGCACTCTGAGCTAGCAGCACGCAAGTTTGCCAACGTGGGTTGGGAGTGGTTTGCTATGAATTTTGCTTATAGAGGTCACGTCCTATCCGTCCTATAAAACATCTTACCTAAATGCGACTTTACGTCATTATGACGTCACCGGCTCCAAAGTTTCGCTGCCTGCTAATGATTCTAAGTAAGATTACCAAACACTTTTTTAATTCGGATTACCTAACACTTTTTTAATTAAACTTTTTCAATGGCAAGTACCAGATCTAACGCCCTTTCGCACTTGACTGAAAATTTTACGACGGTAAAATCGAGCGTTTCACAACACTATTGTGAGCTGTCAAAAACGACTTCTTACGATGCCGCTACTTTAGCTATTTTTTTACGGTGAAATGTCAAGATGTTCTGTCACTTTACAAGTTACTTCCGGTATTTAACTTTTTAAACGACGTTCCTTCCGGCATTTTGCAGTTCTAAGACTGCAAAGTAATTATGAAATGCCTTTACATATCAAGTTCAATCATCAAACCAGCGAGATGGTACTTCCTGGTTTAATTTGACGTACTAACTTACGTAATGCCAACATTGCAAGTTTAAGAAAAATATATTAAATATATGTTTTATCTCATGTAAGTAAGTGAATTGTAAATTCTTAATGAGATTAAATGATCTTAAACCTTACATAAATTCGATTTTTCTCATATTATGTACATATATTAGTTTCAAGTATTTCAGTTCCCCGCTGTTTCCTTTACCCGACCTTACCTACTTCAAATTTCTTGTAGACACCCGAGCAGTTTAGTATTGAATTACCGTCTTAGAAACCGCGCGAGTCTATTATTCAGGCCACCTTCCTAAATCTGAAATTAATTACAAGGCTTAATTATTCATAGTAAGTCAATGTTCGTAATACTCGTATATTCGCCATCAGGTATGTCGTAGCATCAGGAACGTCCAAAAATATCTTTTCTCCAACATGCAATGAAATATTGGGTTCTCTGCCCTTTCGCCGAATAGGTATTGTATTGCCGAATTTCACTTCCAAACCAACTTTTCGCAGAAGTGTCATTTGGCCGAATTTCATTTCCCAACTTTACATAATCCAACCTAACCTAACTCAACCTAGTGGGTAATTCTCATTTGCCAACATCTGTGCAGAACCTATTGTCATCGCATAAAGATGGGTTTACACCAAAAGAGCTCATTCTATACCCCACTCTTCACGAATTTCGACGAATTGCGTTTTGTGTAACGAACGAATCTCGTAGAGTGGGGGATAGAATGAGCATTCGCTCGTTTGGTGTAAACCCACCTTTAGAGTGCGGGTTCACATATTTTTGAGCACCGTGGCAACTGTACAGTTAGGTCTAATAATATGTATACATTTCGGAACGTATGTCGAGGGCATAAGAATCAAAATCGTATACCTACATATTATTAGAACCGACCGTACCTACAACTACGTACTTAGTTTAGAGTGACGTTTGCATGTGTATCTAAATAATTAGGTCCCTGTGAGAGTTTATTATTACACAACGTATACATAGGGTGTGCTGGGATAAGACGAATTATAGGGTAAGGCGATACGTCTTTCGTAATTAATATAATGTTAATGAATGTACTTACCTGTCATTTTCTTTAAAATGTCTGCGGTTAAGCCTACGACCATGATACTTCCCATGCATGGTATGAAAAATTCAGTCCCGGCAATTAGACAGCATACATACCTAGTCGGTCCTTAAGTTCTGTCATAAAGATTTTGTGTTGTAAAACATTGTAAAAAGGACGAATACAAAAAACTTAAACATGTTTTGAAAGCTTATTTTATGGTGATCAAATTGCGTTATAATTGTTTTGAGATGAATATCCAGATTTTGTGCCATTCCTTTTAAACTTGAGATTCTCGACCGTAGTCAGCACGCGGGCAATTTGTGAAAACATGCTTCACAAAGCTGATAGAAAACCAATATTTTAGAAGTATCTGAATTTAACATTTTGGTTAAATTCAGGACATCTTTTAAAGCTAGAATGTACATTTCTAAGAAGCTCGTGCCTACTTCAGATGGTCATACCCCTCGTAAGTTCATAACTAGAAAATTTCGTATTTTACTATTTCGCTTAAAAACGCGTAAATTTGAGTACCTATCACGAAATAAAGGCATTTGGTAAATCACGTAAAATAGCTATTTAAGGTGAAAAACCAGTTGACTCTAGTACATCAAAATAAAGGTATGCTATCATGATTTGCTACGAAAAAGCCATAGAACACAAAATAAAAATAAATACGGGCTAAAATTGCTAGAAACGGTCGCGTGTTTTTACGTGTTTTTTTTCATACCTTTTTTCACATATTTATTACGAGGCTTTGTGCGAAAACAAAACAATTAATAAATACATTCTCAGGAAACTTTAACTTATTGAAAGTCAATCACTATTAAACAATCTTCAAAACCATATATAGAGTTATATATTTAATAGTACCTGTTAGCTTTCTTGACGCCAAAACTTTTATGACAGAACTTTCGGACCGACTAGGTATTTTTGAGAATCACCCCTAATGATTGAAGACATAGACAGATTTTTATCTACCTTTCAAACGGGATCCCTTGTCTATATGATCATTGTCTAATGTTTCCGTGTTTATTAATTAAATTCAGAATTAGATAAATTGATTTAATTGATCATCCGTTTGTCAGCTGCCTGCCACTTCAAGAGCTAATTTAAACTGACATTGTCTAATTTTGGATATGATTGTAATTAACTTACTCACATAAAGGCCTAAAATCTGTTTACACGTGTTCTATTATTAGGCTTTTGTATCCAAGATTCTGAGGTTTTGACCTTTAATTGCGGAATTACAATGGTCTATCATGTCGCGTCAGAATATGCCCGACGTACTGGAAAAATGTCGCCTTTGTCCCAACGGTCCCTCCCGTAGAACAATGCTGGCAAATGCAAAACGAATTGTGTAAAGGTACTATACATGCGTAGGTTTGTTTTGAATAAAGTTCGTTTCTAACTGCGAGGATATGATGGATATAAAACAGCAGTGGTAGAGTCGCCATCATAAATATGTACAGTGTGTGTATTTGATACGGGCGAATATTTTAGTGGCGATTACTATCGGACCTAGGGAACCTGCTTACATAAATTTCGTTAGGAAATTAAGGTATTTATTTTTTCATACAAAATAATTGAGCACGCAATGTATTGTACCCACTGGTAGCCACATTAATTAACGTAGACATAAGTATCTAAACGTCATACGAGTGTCATGTCAGTTGGACGGCATACATTGCTGCTGGGTTGCACTTTAGAAAAATCATTACACCTAATTAAAAAAGAAATTTAACGAAATGATTATCTTATACGATTCGTAGGATTAGATATTATAGCTGGATTAATTATTCGCCCGTATAAAATACACACGCTGTATACGATATCAGGTGCACTTAAATATCGGAACATATAAATGTGGATTTAGACCAAACGAGCGAATGCTCAATTCTATCCCCCACTCTACGAAATCAACGAATTTCGACGAATTACGTTTTGTGTAACGAACAAATTTCGTAGAGTGGGGATAGAATGAGCATTCTCTCGTTTGGTCTAAATCTAAATCCACTTTAACGCCTTGGTAACAAAGGCATGCTCCTGATGCTTTATGCCCATCCTTTTCACTTCCATGAATATGATGGCGACTGTACCACATCTTTGGTAGAAAGGTGCTTTAATTATTGTACTGAATGATTTTTCGGGACGCCCATAGTAATTACCTACAGTCAATCAATATCGACTGTTTTACTATTTTTGCCATTGAATGTAGATAGTAGATACATATACGTACATGACAGAAGCAAAATTAATGCATTTAAAACTATCTTGCCTACGAGTCCATGTCTCGTCCAGAAGCGGATTAACCTAACAGCAGAAGTATAATTCTAAAAAATCTATTTTTGAGACACAAATAATAAATGTGCTCCAATTCCCACAGATTGATTTCTTGAGTTTTTACATTGTTCATGTTCAACTTTCATAAAAATCTCCCCTCGGCAGAAAGAAACAGTAGCAGTGTATCTTTTTTTTTCATTATCATTTTTTTTTCGCCGTCCCCCGCTATAAAAAGTGCTACGGGGCCGCGCCTGTTTAATCTGGCTCTGTGGCACCCATTATAAATTACAATACACATAATTAATTAGTAGTTTATTTAATTTTGTTCACAAAAGCGTCTTTGAAATACAGAAGCATAAAATAATAGCGCCTAAAGCAGATCCAATGGCGAGAAGCCGTTTCTATCCCTATATACAAACGAAGTTCTGTAATCACAGGATAAAATAATTATGCTGATGGAATAAAACAACCTTTAAAATATTCCGTGAATAGCAACGCGGGGAGATAAGATGTTATCTCGAATCGTTAAAAGCTTTTATTAATTACAACGTTTTCGTGCGAATAACTTTTGACAACCGCAAAATTCTGCATTCGTCAAGTGAATAGGTACTGTAATTTAATAATGACTCCCACTTAGCACGTAAACACATGAGAGAACTGATTGCCACGGCTCTTATTAAAATGTATTATACTTACTTAAATAAAACAGTCATAAAGTGGTGATAAGTACTTAAGTAATTAGGCAGTTAGTTGCGTATAATGCGTATGGTTAGGCACTGGTCTCACCGCGAGCTACTAAGCTATGAACTATCGGCTATAAACACGAACAAAAGATACGCACTCCCGTGTAAATAAAAGAGACACGGCGATACTCGCCCAGCTATCAGCTACCAACGCCGGGCAAGTATCGCCGTGTCTCTTTTATTTACACGGGAGTGCGTATCTTTTGTTTGTGTTTATAGCCGATAGTTCATAGCTTAGTAGCTCGCGGTGGGACCAGTGCCTTTTATTACTGCCTTATTACTTAGGTATTCAAACAGTGATCGTTTTTATTTTATGAGGTTATCTAGACTTGAAAGAAATTCCGACAAAATCGGACAAACTTTTTCATTTAGGAGTCCTAGCTATTTTTTTTTGTGGTTTTACAACTAGGTGGCTGTTAAATTTCACTATTATAATTTATACTCTTTACAGTTTCTACGTCGTTATACAGGGTGGAAAAAGATTTTGGGTCAGTGAGGGCAGCTACCAGATCCCGTGTAGCTACGCGAAAATGGTTTTAGAAGACCTTCCCGCGATTTTCAATTAAAGAAGATTAGCGTTTTCAGATTTTGGAAAAAGTATACAGGCTGCGAGGAAATGGTAATTTTTGAGAAACTTTTTTTTTGATGCCAATCGATCCTGTTTCTGTTCAGGTTCAAAAGCTTGTAAGGGACCAAAAAAAAAATTTCGGCTAGAAAAGCCACAAATCGAGATTTAAAATTCCTTCTCATACAAATTGTACGAAAATTAAAAATTATTTTTTACCGTTATTTCTTATGCCTATCGATTCCATTCCTACCCAGTACCAATAGTTTCCTACGGGTCAACTTATGGCAATGTACAAAAAATTCAAAATTTCAAGAAAACCGTTTTCATACATTTACTATGGAAAAAAAAGTGAAACCTTAATTTACTTTATCTGTCACGATAATTAGTCATCCTATGCTAAATGATAATAATAATACTGTATGAAATCATTAGCAACATTAATTAGCGTCACAGATAATGTAATTAATTTTCACTTTTTCCCATAGTCAATGTACGAAAACATTTTTTTTTTTTAATTTTGTTTCTTTTTTTTACTTTGCCGTAAGTTGACCTCTAGGAAACTATTGGTACTGGATAGGAATGGAATCAATTGGCATAAAAAAATTAGGCGTGAAAAAATAATTTTTATTTTCATACAATTTGTATGGGAATTTTAAATCCCGATTTGCGGCTTTTCTAGCCGAAAATTTTTTTTTGGTCCCATACAAGCTTTTGATCCTGAACAGAAACAAGATCGATTTGCATCAAAAAAAAAGTTTGTCAAAAATGACCATTTCCTCGCACCCTGTATACTTTTTCCAAAATCTGAAAACGCTAATCTTCTTTAATTGAAAATCGCGGGAAGGTCTTCTAAGACCATTTTCACGTAGCTACACGGGATCTGATAGCTACCCTCACTGACCCAAAATCTTTTTCCACCCTGTATTCTTACCACAGATGTCATATACAGGGTGGTCCAAACCTTGACGTCAAAAAATTTTTTTTAGATTCCTCACGTCATGGGCTATCAGAATATACCCCATGTATGTTAGCCGATTTTTTGTAGTTTTCGAGTTATGAATTTTTGAAATTTTTTTTCTTTGAGAAATTCTGGAGTGAAGAAATTTTTTTATAAAAAAAACTATTAGGTTTTTTTAATAGTTTATTTTTGTAAAAGTATTACTACAAATAAAATATTTACTGACAAAAAAATTAACGTCCTCACTTTGATACAAGTAGGATAAAAAAATACCAAATTCAAAATATTACGTTAAAAACGCATCAAAATAGCATTAATGAACGTAAATAAAAAAAATAAAACTTATTCCAAGGATTTTTGGTATTCTAAAGCCTGCCCTAGACCTTAAGCCTTCGTAAAAGCAAAAAAAAAGTGATACTTAATGATGAGGATTTTTCGGAGTAGTCGGTCAAATAAACTTAAAAAAAACCTTCTAAATTTTTAATTTAAAAATAAAGTAAAATTTCGTATAATAACTACACAAATTGAGTTTTCGTGGTATTTTCTGTCTTTGTTTATTGATAAGAACAACAAAACAGACGAAATTTCACTTTATTTTTAAATAAAAATTTTTGAAGCTTTTTTTAAGTTTATTTAACCGACTACTCCGAAAAATCCTCATCATTAAGTATCACTTTTTTCTTGCTTTTACGAAGGCTTAAGGTCTAGGGCAGGCCTTAGAATACCAAAAATCCTTGGGACATGTTTTATTTTTTTTATTTACGTACTTTAATGCTATTTTGATGCGTTTTTAACGTAAAATATTGAATTTGGTATTTTTTATCCTACTTGTATCAAAGTGAGGACGTTAATTTTTTTGTCAGTAAATGTTTTATTTGTAGTAATACTTTTACAAAAATAAACTATTAAAAAAACCTGATAGTTTTTTTTTATAAAAAAAATTATTCACTCCAGAATTTCTCAAAGAAAAAAAATTTCAAAAATTCATAACTCGAAAACTACAAAAAATCGGCTAACATACATGGGGTATATTCTGATAGCCCATGACGTGAGGAATCTAAAAAAAATTTGTTGACGTCAAGGTTTGGACCACCCTGTATACCATAGATCAAGCAAACGTATCTACTTAGCGTGTCAAATGAACTCAGTGAAATCCACTGAGTAGTCCGTCTTTAATCGCAGCTTGCAGATTTCGGGCGTCAAATTTTGTAAGTTGAAGTGAACAAAAACATTAATAATGCCTCCTTTAGTAATATTTATTGCAACAACACAAAAAAATATGAATACTCAAGGGCCTGGGACATATTTAAAATCATAGGCAAGTAACAACTTCAGTACATAATCTGACACGCTCGGCCGCCATACAAATGCATGAACTTGTTTCTTCTATCCAAATCTAATTCTGTGATTCTTACTCTGTTGTTCTTCATTTTAATGCACCGCAAAGCTTGTGTATGCTTCAATAGTATTTTTCAAGATTTGAAAAACATATCTTTGGAGTTCCTCTCAGAAATCTGTTCAACTTTTGCGACCTTTCAGTTTTTGGTTAAGGTTGTTAAAATTTGTATTATTTCGCAGGACGGCAACAGTAGCAACGAAGGGAAGACAGACTCGGAGCCCGGTTCACCGCTGAGTGTCCACGCTCCTGCCTTCTCGAGGCAGCCCAGCAACTGCGAGAGTCGGAAGTCGAATGATTCCCCTCATGTAAGTAGAAGCTATATGTGGCAGGATGGCGGCAGTAGTAACGAAGGCAGGACTCTGAGCCCGGCTCATCGTTGAGCGTCCACGCTCCTGCCTTGCTGAGGCAGCCCAGCAACTGCGAGAGTCGGAAGTCGAATGATTCCCCTCATATAAGTAAAAGCTACACGTGGCAGGATGGTGGCAGTAGTAACGAAGGCAGGACTCTGAGCCCGGCTCACCGCTGAGTGTCCACGCTCCTGCCTTCTCGAGGCAGCCCAGCAACTGCGAGAGTCGGAAGTCGAATGATTCCCCTCATGTAAGTAGAAGCTATACGTGGCAGGACGGCTGCAGTAGCAACGGAGGCAAGACAGACTCTGAGCCCGGCTCACCGCTGAGTGTCCACGCTCCTACTCCTACCTTTTCGAGGCAGCCCAGCAACTGCGAGAGTCGGAAGTCGAATGATTCCTCATGTAAGTAGAAGCTATACTTCGTATGAAGACAACATTAGCAACGAAGGCAAATTGTACTATGAGCCCGGCTCGCCGCTGAGCGTCCACGCTCCTACCTTCTCGAGGCGATGTTTTTACCAAAACAATTAACCATGCCAGCTCCGTCTTCGCATTCGAATAGGTACTTATTTCGTAGATTAATACATTTATCGGACTCAGTTTCTTCAATTCACTACCCGATATAACCTCACAAGTTCGATTGTTTTCAGAAAACCCACAATGGGCTTTTAATGTTCTTTGTAAGGGCCACAAGGGCCATTGTTTTATTTAGCGCGAATAATCCCGACCTCGACAAAGACTGAGCCTGGGGCTGCCTAACGAAACAACGTTTTTACCTCGCAAATTTGGCGATCCTAATCAACGAACCCTACTTCATACAGCGACCTATTCGAGATTTTAAAAATGTTTCTGGATTTCGATAGTTTTTTACTTGTGTGTTACGAAATACAATTTATACTATTAATATGTATTATACACGTTAGTTGTAATTTTATTGAAACAAACTACAATTACCTACGTACAAAATAACATTTTAAAAGTAAACTAAAACTAAATAAAACCTAAAATAAAACTAAAAAATTAAAACTAAAATAAATCTAAACCTGCGGCAAGCTAACCAAGATCAGATCAGATACTGGCAGCATTACAATTAGTTATGCAGTAGATTTTTAGATTCTGTATTTTGTAAGTTTTGGTGTTGACGGTTTTATAGTTTTAAGACTTTGCCCTTTACAAAATGATATTTATTAGGTATGAGACCAATTAAAAGGTGAGATGCATTGTGCCTACATAACGGTCGCAAGCATTAAATTTTGTGACCCATATCTTATCCCTAGAATTTCTATAAAGTTTGACAATGGCTATCGACGTCATCAAATCAAGAAATCGATTACATTTCAAATTGAGATTGTGAGAATTAGAATCTATCATAGTTCCTGTATCCGTATTCCAGTGATTTTAAGGTTTTGCGAAATATGTAAATTACATTTTCTTTTTTGACGCTTACCGGGCATCCCGTGTCAGTGGCTTCAAACATTGTTTATTTGTTTGCCAACTTTGCCGTAGTATTATACGTATTTTTTTTTATTTGTTACCTACTTGACTACATAAATTCAACTATACCTACTCGCACAAAGATTAAAATCTACTTTCATTTCATTCTTTTCATTTACTAGAATAATATTTATTACCTACAATGTTGCTTTCAAGGGAAAAGCTAGGTCAAATGAGTCTTATATTTTGCAACCATTAAAAGAAGTTACAAGTAACATTTTCAGGATATTCTATTTTCAATCTTATTCATGTTGCGTTATAGTTGATAATTTGTTGTATATTATTATAACGGGGTTTCTCATTTTTGATAACAATGTTAACTGAAGAGTTCTGTTTGACTTATGGCAACATTTTCTCGGTAGATCCATTTTTAATTGGTAGGCTTAGCGTCACATGTTTATGATAGTTTTATGGTGGTTTTGTCATGGTCGGCGTCACGTTATATCAGGTTTACATGTGCGAAAGTGAGGTATAGTAATATAGACGGTAAAATTGGGACAATCATAACACCATTAAACAGGGTTTTCATCATACATTTAGACAATTTTCAAGTGTGTCTTCACTCCTCAATATTAGGACTTGATTTTTGTTTCCAAGATCTAGTACCTAAGACAAAGAAAGACTCGACATACGACGTAAAGTACTTTGAAGTCTTTTAAGATCGAGAGTCCCATAACATTGAGCAGAGCATGATCAGAGTCCGAAAAGGACTTGAAAAACTTGAAGCTTCACCAACACTACCTATAGTTCGACATATGCTCGCATCGGTTTGACATAGCATAAAACAAAGTCTGCTGTCTATCCCCAATGTCCCCATGTATGCTTAACTATCTTTAAAACTACTACGGAACGCATTCTGATTCGTATTTTTTTTTATAAATGTAGTGATTCATTAGCTCGATTTTTGTATCAATATTGTACCAGTGCGATTTTTTATTCTGAGTACTTAGACCCATCATTATGCATGTACCGGTCACATTTCAAACGTAAACATTAACACAATTTAAAAATTCACGAAACATAAAATTACTCAAAAATGTTTGCCTCTATCTATGCCAGTAATTACACCGGCTATCTTACCCCCAAACCGAAACACAGCAGTGCAAACACTGCTATTTAGCGGCAGGTGGCCAGATGGTGGTAGCTATCCGGGCGGACCCTGCACGAAGTCCTACCACCAGCAAAACTGATTACTGTAAATCCGAGATTGACTAAGTATAGCTATATGACAATAGTATGCTATATCACAAAGGCTATGTTACGAGAACTCACTCAAACGGATTGCACGTAATGGATATATGCCGGCTTTGTTCTGGGAAATGAAAATGAACATCGAATTATTTTCATACACTGGCTCAGAGATTGATATAAGCTGCAGATAACATAGTGGCAACACTGGTAACGATGTAACTTTTCAGGGAGACGAAGTTTGGCACCAATTAAAGTTTTTGTGTACTTTGGACGGTGATATATGAAAAGTATGGATGATTTTTTCCTCAACAAAGCATGCAATACCTAATACCATTACACAGACTGCTAGCCATAGATCGGTAGATCTTATGTCATTTGTGAAAAGATTCACCAATGTGTTTAATTGTGAAACAGGCTGTAAATATATCTAAAGTATACTCGTACTAACTGTGTTAGTATTCACAAGGGGGAGTGTTCAGAAAATTAATACGTACAGTCGTACAACAGGTACTCAGATTAATAGCTGCCGCTTCTGTTCACAATCGGTCTATTTGATATTTTCTCAAGATTTAAATGTTTGGCAGTGATCAAGTTCTCCAGCTATGCTATTCTCTTAAACTAAAAGGTGCGGTTAAACTAAAAGAGCATTCGCTGTTCAAACCTCCCACTCTACGAAATTCGATCGGTACACAAAACGTGATTGGTTGATTTCTTAGAACGGGCGCTAGAACAGCGAATGCTCTTTTAGTTTAACCGCACCTTTATTCACACATTCGACGCTGCGTTCGTCAACGAGCTCGACGACGAGACAGCCTTCACTTCGACGTTGAGCGCAGCGCTGCGAAAAACGGTATTCACACATAGAACAGCTCGTCGTCGAACTGTAGGCGGTAACTATCTCGACGCAGTGTAGTTCCAGCTCACGCCGCATTCGTCGCCGAGCGCTAGTGTCGTTTAAAGTGAATTAGTGAATACCATTTTTAGGCTCGACCCTGCCGTAGCGCTGACACAGCGCTGTTAGCAAGGCGGTTTCCTTAGTGAATAACACTGCAGAAAGTTTGTGTCTCGGATAGCACATATTTTCTTTAATGTTCTTTAAACTTTCAAGAAAAGAGCCTACCTACCCCAATACCAAGTTACCAATTACCAACCTAGTCAGTAGAATAAAAAAAAACCGGCCAAGAGCATGCCGGATTGAAAAACTGCTGGGCCGATTATGTTCGAAATAGTTTTATTCATGTTTTTTTTTTCATATTTTATGGACGTCCGGATCAAAAGTTAGAGGGGGGGACACATTTTTTTTCTTCTGGAGCGATTATCTCCTATATTTAAAACCCTTATTATTTTTAAGAGACCTATTCAATGATACCCCACACTATTAGGATTACAGCAAATAAAAAATTCATCCCCACTTCAGTTGGGGAGGTACCCGAATTTTTTTTTCTAACTTTTATTTATCACTTTGTTGGCATGATTAATAATGATAAATGCAGGTATACATACCTGTACCAAATTGCAGATTTATAGTATTAACGGCCACTGAGCTATGCGGCGGACAGACGGACATGGCGAAACTATAAGGGTTCCGTTTTTGCCATTTTGACTATGGAACCCTAAAAATGTTAACCTAAAAACTTGCATTATTCCATAATCACGCACTTTTAGAACACAATCTTGGTTTTATTCGAACTTAAAACTTTGAGTTCACATAGATACATTGTTAGTTAAAATTATAGATATTTTATTAACGTAAAAATATATCTGCGAACATGTTTCACGGTACGTGTCAAAGACATCAAATGCTATGAGAAGTCAGCCATATTTGTTTACATTTTTTTTTAAATTCTACTGACGATGACGATTGGTATACACAGGGGCGTCATATGAGTTACATATATGCATAATTAAGTACATTTCACATAATCTTGACCATAAAATGGGCTCACCTTAGCATAATTCTGACCAGAGTGTTAGTTAGTAGCGAACCGACAACGGGTCATGGGTCATTTCCTATGAAATTGGGGTTTCTGGTCATAGACTTTAGATGATCCCGAATTTATTATTGATAGAGAAACTTAGATATATTCTTTGTTTTCAACAGTGCACTGTGTAACAAAGGTTTTTTCATACTAATAATAGTTTTTTTCCCTTGAATAATATTCAAAAATAAGCTTTGAAAACAACTCTTGCCATATGCTGCCGGTTCATATGTTTCAAATAGATATTAATGTATGATAGTACCTTGTTTTTCGAAATAGAGATATACAAAACACGCCTCAGAAGTGTCTAATAATAATTATTACCAGCAAAATGTGATTTATTTTGATTTTGACATCAAAAAAATATACACATAATTAATTGTGTAGTAAATAGACTTTTCAAAAAATTCTCCATACAAAACGCCAATTTCATAGGTAATGTGACCTAATATTAGCCATATTACCCTCTCTTACTCGTAGTATTAGTAAAACCTAATAGTTGCATTTTTTAACACTACTCCAACGCGGATTGAGCTTTAGCTTTACCTACAAACGAGGTGTTCAGGGATTCGCATGCACTCTAAAATCCCTACTTTTAGCACCTTCCTTTTGTGGCGCGAGAGATAAAAAAACCGGCCAAGTGCGAGTCGGACTCGCGCGCGAAGGGTTCCGTACCATTATCAATTGATTATTAAAAAAATACAGTTAAATCAACCTACCTCAAAAACTATAGGAGATAATTTAATCAAACCAAAAATTGTTGATAGAGTTTATTAATGTGCATAACATATATTTTTTTTTAGAATTTTATATCGCGTAGTTTAAAAAATAGAGGGGGGGGGACACATTTTTCATACTTTGAGAGCTGATATCTCGAAAATGATTTGCTTAAATAAAAAGGAGATTTATAAACCTTCATATAATTTTCAAAGACCTTTCTATTAATACCCCACATGCTTATATACAACTAAATTTTTTTTTCTATCCCTCAGTTACATGTATGGAGGGCCCCCACCCCAATGGTTTTTTTTGCAATTTAGTATCATAATCCTGTAGCGGTTTATACAACACATATCCTTATTAAATTTCGTTACTGTAGCATTTATAGTTTCCGAGTAAATCGGCTGTGACAGACGGACAGACGGACAGACGGACATGACGAATCTATAAGGGTTCCGTTTTTGCCATATTGGCTACGGAACCCTAAAAACAGTATGCAACATACCTCTAAGCTCTGTACAAACTTTCAACGAAGGCTATTAATTAATGTAGGTACTCGTATACTATGGTGGACTACAAAAATATCCAAGGACTCAAACATGTACATTCATTCTTATTTATTTCGGCTTCGCCTCAAATTGTTACCCACGCCACTCACCTTTTTTGACCTCTCTTAACCAAGGGTTG
>JALPQI010006656.1:0-42296 GCA_025490895.1 Thaumatotibia leucotreta | reverse complement strand
CAATGATATACTTTCTTAGAAAAATTTTCAATTATATCTTGCTGCTTGTAACTTGTAATACTGTATGTACTTGCTAATGTTAACCGACTCAGTGTGGGTCCCGAGATACAGGCTCAGCCTAGTTTGGAGCCCACTGGATAACGCTTGAAAATTGTAAACATGTGCTTACGTTTGAATAAATGATTTGTATTTGTATATTGATACATAAGTATTCATTTTTCTTTCATTGTAGTCAATTATAACAGTATAAAGTTAATGTCTGATTGTAGTTGGGCATTCAATACAAACTATATTTTAACGGCATTCATCCAAATGCGTATCATTATGTGATAGGTCAATTGAATTCTAGTTGATGCTTCATAAATATGAATGGCTCATCCATTTCCAGCGATAAGCTGACAGTATGCCGAACATTAGTATTTTGGCTATGTGCTCTAATATTAATATCATTCTGTAACAGCTTTTATGCATATAAAGTATAACAAATAGACCCTTTGGAATACATTACCATTCGAAATGTATTATTTATTTTGGGCGTAGGTTTATGGTATAAAAACAATTAAACGGGTAAACTCACATGTATTTAGTTACTACGCGTGACATGTTTCGGAGAGACCAGGTCTCCATTATCGAGTGAGTCATTATCACGTTAGCACTGAGCCCATGCTAACGTGTCGCGCGCGCGGCACATACAAAAAAAATACCTATATAATGGTATTATAATGACTACAACTCAATATTATCCTCATACAAATATATACTCACCGTGACCCGAAACTTGGACCCTAACTGTATGCCAATTCAAACTTTCAAATTGGGCTATAACCACCAACAACGAAAATCGAAATTTCATTATCTACTTATTTGCATACTCGAAAAATATACGAATACTTATTTATACAGGGTGGAACGGAACGACGATCTTTCCCGCTAGCGACCGAGTCTAACCAACCATTACGATGAACTTTCAATATGGGACCAACATCGAAAACGTACATGAAAAATTGACTTTTCCATACTATTGTGCTCTAACTAATCAGTGACTTTGTATGACGCTTTGGATTTTGAGACTTTGGATTTTTTTTAAACATATTTCGATGTTGGTCCCATGCTGAAAGTTCATCGTAATGGTTGGTAGACTCGGTCGGTAGCGGGAAAGATCGTCGTTCCGTTCCACCCTGTATAATATAGACTATTGCAGAGCAGGGCAGGTGACCGATGGGGTCTAAAAATGCTCGAATGGAGACCGCGGTTTGGAAAACGAATCCTACGTCCACCCACAAGATGGACTGACGACCTTATGAGGTTCATTTTTTTTTTTTTTTTTTATACCACGTCGGTGGCAAACAAGCATACGGCCCGCCTGATGGAAAGCAGTCACCGTAGCCTATGGGCGCTTGCAACCCCAGGGGTGTCACATGCGCGTTGCCGACCCAATAAGAACTTGTACACTCCTCTTTTGAAGAACCCCATACTGTAGTCCAACGGGAAAACCTCGGCAGGGAGCTCATTCCACAGACGGACCGTCCGCGGGAGGAAGTCGCTTCGAACCGGTGTAAATCGAGGCCCAAACGGGAGGCTTATGTTCAGCAGTAGACGTCTTATGGCGGAAACAATTATGACATTGAGCATTTTTTCTCTTTTTGTTATTACGCTGATCGGTAATCATGGAGATGCGCTGGTGCTGGGAGCTGAAATACATCTTGCTTGTACATGTGTCAGCGCCAACGTTGTTTCGATCCGTTAGGCTCTTTAGAGTATATAGTACCTGTAGTTATCTGAGCTGAGCAAATGCTTCCCCGCCGATTTCTATCCTACACTTACTCGTAACAATAACTAATAAGGGCCACGAAGTTATACAATTTTTGTGGCGAAATTTTCATTTGTTCAAGACATCCAACCTTTTCTCCGAAAATGGGGATCCACAAGCACTATGTTTTAGTACGGCTTTCACTAATTACTCCGGCTATTTGAGATAATAGCAAACACTGTATACCTACAGGTAGAAAGTTGTACTCATGTAGAATTGTATGTAATATTTTGAACAATCAGTAACTAAACCGAACGATATAGTTAGAATTTGCCTCCAGGGTTATGCCGTAATAGGGACAATTAGGAACAGGCCTCGCAGGACGTACTAGAGTCACAAGGCCACATCGCATCGCCAAAGCGTAAGTATCTCATTGTTATCTAACGATCGGGGTGCGGTCAGTACGAGTGTGTGATTAATTAGGGATAATGATCGGGCGGATAAACATTATACTTTAACTGAATTTTGGATAAAGAAGCAACGCTGTCTCGTAAAAGAAAATTGGATTACCGCAACAACCACGCCGCTTTGGATATTGCGTTGAAAGTTTTTATCGATTTAGGTCGTTAGTGCCTGAAATTGTGAAGATTCCACGAGTTTTTCCATGTTAACGCGTTTTTATCGTGTTTTTACGATTAAATCGATAATTCAACTTTAAGCGTTTATTGACTCTTTTTATTGATGTTTATCAACTTACCTATACGTAATAAAATGGTATATTTCCCGTTCTTTGTATGAAATATTTATTCGTCTGTAAGTATACTTTAATATCTAGTAAGTAAGTAAGCTAGCTGAAAGTGTATAATATATTCTTATTAGCAACTAAATTGGTACTTAAATTTAAAGACATCATTTTACAAATACAAAAAGATTTTTACATTGGTAGTAAAATCAAAAAAGTTTTTATGCCTCAAAATTATAAAATAGATAGTGTATTACTGTACTTATTTAAATATTTACTAGTCATAGTCATAGTTATAGTTATTTATTTATAATATTCTAAATATTACATGTCAACAAGTTATTATACATTCAAAATGATAAAATAAAAAGAAAAAACCTAATTATAGTGTAAGTTTGTACATGACAATTGTGATTCGATTACATTTTAAAAATAAATGTCATACAATAATAAATTAATTGGTCAAGGTAGGTACATGTCAATAATAAATCGAAAAATTTAATTTGATGTAATTATTCCAGTATTTAAATTATAAAATGTCAGGTAGATTGAAATAATCTTTAAAATCATAAAACGAGTGGTGCACCACTCGTTTTATGATTTATAAATCTTACTATGTTTCCTTTATAAATCTTAAAAACGTGTTACAAATAATCAAATCAGAGATTTCCTCCGGCTCCGAGCACTTAATTTAATTACCTCTCCACATTTTTGCCTGGATTTAAATTTTATACGCGACGTGCAAGACATTCTATCAAAACTTTTCCATTGAAGCTTTTCCTCTTTGTAAATGTTTGTGAAAGATTAATGATAAATATTGCAACTGTATTGTTTGAAACGGAGTCATAATGGAACTTTGAGAGCTATAATGAACATAACCAAAGTGATAAGTAATTAAAGTGTCTCCTCTAGTATAAATAAATGTTGTATGGAGAGGTATTGATGGAACAATAATATAACGATTAAGACAACTTTTTATTGTGAAGAATTTTTATAAAATTAAAGTACAATACAACATACAAAAACACTTCATAAAAAATCTAACGCTGGGTGCCGTCGGCATGGGGCGGGCCCAAGTTGCCGGTGGTTAAAGTCGCAGAGAGAGGAACTGGAGGAGTATTATAATTATTATAATTAGTATCTTGCAATTGTCTCAAGATATTATTAAATATAATATTAATACTTATTATAATATTAATACTTATTATAGTATTGATAGTATTAATACTTTCGAATTGCTCCCAAAAGCAAGAAATAGTTTTCACTAAACTAAATTGGACATTACTGTCGCTTTATACAATAAACAGAGCTGCAGTTTGTGAAAGTTCGGCCCTTTGAAACAAAAAGAGACAGTTTATAACTTATTTCATAAGGGAAGTATCTGAAATTAAATAAAACCCACAAAGAGCATGTCGGGCCCTGCTCAATATAGGGTTCCGTAGTTATTCGAAAACGGCTGGGCTGATTATGTTCGAAATAGTTTTATTTTAAAGTATTTGACAACCTCCGTAGCCTAGTTGGTACTGACCCTGCCTACGAAGCTGGAGGTTCCGGGTTCGAATCCCGGCGAGGGCATTATTTGTGTATTTATTTATCACAAATATTTGTTCCTTGGTCATGGCTGTCTATGTATTTAAATATCTATATGTATCTATCTATTATATTTATATATATCGTCGCCTGGTACCCACATCACAAGCCTTAATTGAACTTACCGTGGGACTAGGTCGATTTGTGTAAAATGGCTGGAAAAAACTTTCTTTTATTCTTCCTTATTCTTTTTAAGAGACCTATTCAATGATACCCCACACTATAGGATTACAACAAATAAAAATAAACCCAATTCACCAGTCGGGGAGGTACCCGAAAAAAAATCTAGTTTTTATTTTACCACTTTGTCGGCATGATTAATATGTATACCTGTACCTAACTGCAGATTTCTAGTACTGACGGCCACTGAACTATGCTGCGAACACACATACGGATAGACAGACAGACGGACATGGCAAAACTATAAGGGTTCCTTGTTTACTACGGAACCCTACAAAATGTATACAGCAGTGTTATTCACTAAGGAAACCGCCTTGCTAACAGCGCTGTGTCAGCGCTGCGGCAGAGACGAGCCTAAAAATGGTATTCACTAATGCACTTTAAGCGACACTAGCGCTCGGCGACGAATGCGGCGTGAGCTGGAACTACACTGCGTCGACAGTTACCGCCTACAGTTCGACGACGAGCTGTTCTACGTTAGTGAATACCACTTTTCGCAGCGCTGCGCCCTACGTCGAACTGAAGGCTGTCTCGTCGTCGAGCTCGTTGACAAACGCAGCGTCGAATGTGTGCATAAGAGAATAGCATAGCAGCGCGACATCTAGACATCTAGGTCGTGGAGTTAACAGGGTACCTACTATGGCGGTCACATTGAGCAATTTTCACTATGAAGATATCAAAGACACCCAAAAAAATCTCCTTATTAGTGTAAATTTTTGAGCCTTATAGTTAAGTAGGTATTTAACTTATAATTAGGAGTATTTTTCTCGCGATTTCTTAGTTGTCTACAGAATCAAATCTGCTTTAAGTGTCTCTATTAGATACCCTGTTCACACTTGCTCCACGACTCAGCCTACCGCGAAAAACGAAATTCGTAAATTTCGAGGATTTCTCTCTATCGCTCTAATGAAGCCTTCGTTTGAGTGACAGAGAAATATCCTCGAAATTTCCGAATTTCGATTTTCGCGGTAGTAGGCCAAATGTCACCCTGTATATCGTCGTTTAGTACCCGCAACCCATTACCGCCACCTTCTAAGCTAAGCCTTCAACGGTTATAAATGTTATAATGTAATGTAGATTCATAATAAGAAAATGAATTCCTCTGCCGAGTTTCTCTACACGTGAACGTTTCGTGATTCCGATTATATAATTGGATTGTAACATAGTCTTCAAACTTATTTACCAACAGGAACCACATAATGTATACCGGTGAACATAATTTGATTACTCGAATACGTTTCTATAATAATGTTATACTTAGTGGGTGTACGATTACCGAATTCATAATCATAATTAATTATGTTCAACCCTTTATTGGACGAGATTCGTGGTTGATGTAATATTCTAATAATATATGGGAAAAAGTACCTAAGTAATGATATTTTATAATAAACGGATTAAGTACTTGATGTGTTAATATTTGATGAGTTTGTATTTGATTTGAATATATTTTTTCATAACATTATTTGCTTTCTAAGCGCGCCATTGCTTGCATGTATCGTGGGAGTAATAGAAAAGTAAAAAAATTTTTACAATTTCATGAATGAATACCCAAACTACACTTTCTAATAAAACTTATTATAATCTAAGCAAAAGGAATAGGTACTCAACTTGTCATAAATTAGTCAGACAAGAGTAAAGTTATTTCTGTTTAAGCACTCAATAATTCCTATTCCCTATGCTTTAACTAAAACAATCCCCAAAACCCGGTTCGTAGCAAAATTTAATGGAAGCCATTTTAGCTGCTCGTCATATGACGTAGGCCGTTACGCCATACTTGCCACTAAGAGCATGCTGCGCTCCTTCACTCTTGCCGGTTGCTAATAAGTGTAACACACATAGCATTACTCCTTTAATCGCCAGTTTTGGCATATATATACTTGCATATAGCTATTGATTTTGTGCGGAAAATAAAGGTGTTTAGCAACAAGGTAAGCTTATAACGCTCCCGTGCCTTCACTTTCCGAATAAACTGTGTCTCCTGGGATATACCCGACTGGAACGATGAACAACTAGCGTTCTCACTAAGACCAACAATTTACTTTATGTAACAACGCGTTTTTGTGGCCTCAGGGATTTGGATTGAGTGCTTATTCGGACATGATTGACGCTTTTTCAATATTTTTTATTTTCACGTCCAACTGCGGGCAAAGTCATTATTTTAAAATGAATAATATCGAACTTTTTTATTACTTTTCTGTCATTTCTATTTATTACTTCATGATAAATATTTTCCTATATAAGAATGTCCGTGCTGTTTCGGGCAGCCTTACGCCTGTAAGTTGTAGGGACTGATATAATTATTGGTTGAAGAATAAGATAGTGATATTTACCCTCTCATGATTTAGTAAAGCTCCGTCTCTAATACTTACGTAAAAACTTACAGGTGTTCTTCCAGACTTAACATTCAATTACCAATGTACCACACGATGCACATATTTTTCGACCTACTTTTTATATTTTTTTAAAGACATAATTTTCTGCTCAACACAATGGCGAGGAGGCTAGATCCCATGTTTTTTTAATTAATTTGTTAATTTAAGAGTTAACAGCCTTCATAGCCTTTCATTAATTGAGAGAAAAATCTGGATGATCTTAACAAAATGTTACTGTCTCAGGAGGATAGCATAGTAAGGCTTCTTTGCTTCGAAATAGGTAACACTAACGATGAAACCAAGGGTTCTATATTCAATTCCAGTAAAGGCATTTCCTTGAGTGAATACTTTTATAATCTCTATACATATTTATCGATACAACTCTTTGGTACTATCATCACCGGTTCAAGGCATACAAAATCGACTGTAATGTATAAATGTGTAGAATCGACTGTATAGATAATTGTAAACTTGTATTCTATCACCGGAAAACCAATTTGTCCTTTTCAGCGCCCATCACACTTAATAAACTATAACGACAAGTCATTGTACTAAATTGCCTTAGAAACTGACTTCGGACAATGCAGAATAGGACTGAAGTGCCATTAACATGATCTGATACGCATGCAAATAAACCGACAGTGCTTTACAGTTTTCCGGGAGCTCGTTAAAATAACCGGGTGGAACCCGGGTATACATTAGAATAGCCGGGTAACAGAATCCGGGTAGCCATTAAAACGAAAGTGCGTTTGGGATTCCATGTAAGTAACTTATGTGCAAACTACGAGCATGATAATGTGACTATAATTCTCAATTGTAACAAATTTATTGGTCGTAAATTATGAAGGATTGCGATAAGTGTTTTTGAGGTTTGGTTGTTTTTATACTATTCGTATATTACTTGACATTCAACTTTGTACAATGCAATTTAATATTGTAATCGTATATTGCAATTTATATAATAATTATTACCAAAGTACAACAATTTATATTTATAAACACAAATATTTTATAGTTATGATGAATTAGTGTTCATATAGTCATGTTCTTATTCTTCGACCTAACTGTTATCAGAAAACCGATGTATCTATTATGTGAACTTCGAGAAATTTTAATTTGAGATCATTACATTTTACGCTACTATTTATTTCCGCTACCCCTTATTACCACTTTATAAAACCTACCATTTTAAATAGATGTGCAAGAGAAAAAAATGTTAAAAACTTCTTACACTTTTTCCCACACTACTCGTAGGTTTGAAAGCGCACGCAATTATGTAAAAATATTACTGAGCACGAATTTTCTAACACCATAAAGTAAAATGTACGGTTTTCAGGACCTTACCAAGTTAAACTTTCGACGTTGAAATAGAGCGTTTTAGTTGCCCGTTGTAGGTGTCGACAAAAACCATTTACCGTAACTCACCAGTATAAAAGCATCGCTGTAATTCATAAAATAAATTCTTCGCCTGAAGTTTAGCCCCTATAAAGAAACACAAGTTAGAGTGAGTTTGAAATCTATTGGCGATAGTGAACAGTACTTTCAGTCTTGAAACGATGATATATTTAGAATTAAGTTATACTTAAATACCATTGCATTTTAGAGTTCAGAGACAGAGTAAATGAAAGTAAAAATATAATAACAAATCCCACGGTAAGCTTAGTTAATGTTTGTGTTTTGGATACAAAACGACAATACTATGTAATACTAAGATAAATAAAAAAATACACATACATAAATACATAGTTAGAAAACAACCATGACAAATGACAAACGAACAATTATTTGTGAAAATCGATAAACATACAGATACAACATTTTTTAAACGGTTTTTATTAACTTCACCGCGTATCAACTGTCGTCGATGCTTCAAATCTTGTGATCGATTTTTCGACCACTTCTACTGCACCAAAATCAATGAAATTTGAAACTCTTATCAAGTTCCCATGACAATGCAATATTATAATATTTGTATCCTTGTATCCTCAAAGCCTGATGCTGCAGACGTACTGCTTACCTTAACCGAGTGTGTTAGACACGTGAAAATGAATGTATAGCATGTTTGGCTTAATCAAATACTAACAGCCTGATCATGACTTTCAACTCCTCACTCCTGATGCTGCAGTACTACCTACAATAACCGCAAGGTTTATCTTTTATCGATATCTTGATTTTAAAGAAGTTCTTTAGATATTATTTAAGTAGAAACATGCGAATTTAATACTAACGTCCAACTCCTCAAATCTGGTACTCCAGTGTTACTGCCTGCCACAACCGCTAGGTTTAGCGTTATGCAGATTTTGAAGTACTGCTTTAAATATTTGGTAGTAACATACGGATTTCATTATCATCATCATCATCATCATATCAGCCGAAAGACGTTCACCAGGTCATGAGTCCATCTTGTGGAGGGCCTACCTACGCTGCGCCTTCCGGTACGTGACCGCCACTCGAGAACCTTACCGCCTCAACGGCCATCAGTTCCACGCGCAATGAGCCCCGCCCACTGCCACTTCAGTTTAGTGATTCGAAGAGCTATATCGGTTACTTTGATTCTGCTGCGGATGGTCTCATTTCTAATCCGATATCGCAGAGAGACTCCTAGCAAAGCCCTCTCCATTGCCCTTTGGGTGACATTGAGCCTTCTTATGAGACCTGCAGCCCTCCAGCTGATATAGTGACAGCGTAAGTGGATCGCGTAGGGTGAGCCGTCGGGCCTGCGGTCCTCCAGCTGATATAGTGACAGCGTGAGTGGATCGCGTAGGGTGAGCCGTCGGGCCTGCGGCCCTCCGGCTGATAGACTGACAGCGTGAGTGAATCGCGTAGGGCGAGCCGTCGGGCTTGCGGCCCTCCAGCTGATAGAGGGTCCGTGAGCGTGTGTGGATCGCGTAGGGCGAGCCGTCGGGCCTGCGGCCCTCCAGCTGATAGTGACCGCGTGAATGGTTCGCGTAGAGCTAGCCGTCGGGCCTACGGCCCTCCAGCTGATATAGTGACAGCGTGAGTGGAGTGGATCGCGTAGCGTAGGGCGAGCCGTTGGGCCTGCGGCCTTCCTGCTGATAGACTCACAGCGTGAGTGGTTCGCGTAGGGCGAGCCGACGGGCCTGCGGCCCTCCAGCTGATAGAGTGACAGTGTCAGTAGATCGCGTAGGGCAAGCCGTCGGGCCTCCGGCCCTCCAGCTGATAGAGTGACAGCGTAAGTGGTTCGCGTAGGGCGAGCCGTCGGGCCTGCGGCCCTCCAGCTGATGGAGTGACAGCGTGAGTGGATCGCGTAGGGCGAGCCGTCGGGCCTGCGGCCCTCCGGCTGATAGAGTGACAGCGTAAGTGGTTCGCGTAGGGCGAGCCGTCGGGCCTGCGGCCCTCCAGCTGATAGACTCACAGCGTGATGACTTGCGTAGGACGTGCCATTGGACCTGCAGTCATCAGGTTGATAAGACTGAGAGTATACGTATATCCCTCGGGTTCGCGTAGGGCGTGCCGTCGGGCTGATAGACAGAGAGTGTGAGTCCCTCCGGTTCACGTAGTGCGTGCCATAGTGCCGTCGAGCCTATGGCTCTCCGGTTGATAGACTGCATGGATTGACCCTTTGGGCCCTCGGTTCGCGTCGGACTTTCCGTCAGACCTGCGGTCATCCGGTGGGTCGACTGACAGTATGAGTTTATATTTTATAGTCTCGTAATTCGACTTGTATAATGTGTTCAATATGAAAATATAACCTTGATTTTCTCAATAAACCAAATTGATTAATATATTCCTTATTGTCAGATCTCTGTTATCTAAGGTATATTGTATGAATAACACGCCCATTTGAGACATTCGGGCATTCAAGCTGACATTTTTTTAGTGTCGGATTTCTAAAAATATCTATTTAGCAGGGATTCCCCTCTCGTTACACATTAAATAATGTCCATTACGTTTATATATGTATCGTGATTCAAGCGCGAGAGTTAAACGCTATCATGCATAATTGTATTGCATATTACAAACATCATCTTTGATCTAGAATAAGTAGATATAGTATCAGAAATTAACTTTACAATTGCACTAAAAACTTGAAAATAAAATAAGTAAAAAAAGTTTTAATTTAAACGGTTTTTACTGCACCAAAAACTAGAAAATAAAAATTAGTTGTAACTAACCGTAGATGCTACTTTCTGTAGATTAGTCACGTGAAACTATTATCACTGTAGTCTTCCCAAGTTGGATGCTGAAAGCCACGTTTAGCCTCTATGTCAGTGGATTAAGCGTTCCTTAATCGGAAACTTTTACCAAACTAAAATAAAAACGTGGGGCGTTATTATAAAGAAACATACAAATTCAAAATATGAAATTGTAGCTTTATTTTTGCAATTAATCATCCTTCTGTTCCAACACTTCTACAGAGGGAAATAACTTTTATCAAAGCCAGAACAAAACTTATTACACTATTGCTGTCTTGATTTCTATGTTTGTTTTTAAATAACTATAGTAGGTAATTTAATCACAATTGCGTACGCCCCACGTTTTTATTTCAGTTTGGTAAAAGTTTCCGATTAAGTAACGCTTAATCCACTGACATAGAGGCTAAACGTGGCTTTCAGCATCCAACTTGGGAAGACTACAGTGATAATAGTTTCACGTGACTAATCTACAGAAAGTAGCATCTACGGTTAGTTACAACTAATTTTTATTTTCTAGTTTTTGGTGCAGTAAAAACCGTTTAAATTAAAACTTTTTTTACTTATTTTATTACAATGCGTAGCTCATGGTAAGCACAAAGCTCAAATGCTATTATGACATACGTGGAAAATGTTTCAATTTCATAAGTATGCATGTACTTACGAGTAGTTATATTTTTTTTATATCAACTGCAGTAGGTACCTATGAAAAGTGACGCTTCATTTTATAAGTATTTGGATACTACTACCGTCCTAAAAATGTGTGATTTAAATTCACAATAAATACCTTTATGATAATACATAAATCATATGTAATGGATAGCAAAACTACATTAATTTAGTTACGTGCTTACTCGTTGTGGCAACTATGCTTACTCGTTGTGGCAACTAAACCAGAAAAAAATATCATGGTAAGGACTCATGGGAAATGAACAAAAATAGTATCTTAAAATACCACTTACATAAGTAAAAAGATACTTATACCGACCTTTGCATTATTGTACATAGTTAATCTTCTGTGAATTGCATGTAATTTGGTACACTACAGTTCTCATGAAATTTGATTGTGGCGACTAACAATCTCAAAGTGTACTCGTAATTGTCAATGAAATACCCTTCATGCAAGCAAGCTTGGTCTGACAATTTCGACTGATTACGTACAGTCAGGTCTAATAACAATATGTGTACGTTGTAACAGGAATAAAGATCAAAATCGTTAACATTTTTGGAGCGAACCGTACTTTATTACGGTGTAAGTCCGTACTTACACTCTGATACAATCAGCATAATAAGCAGCGGTCGTCCTTTTTAAATAAGTTGGCTTGTTGTAGGAAGCACTTTTATATTTGCTCATATTTTATATGCATAGAAATACGTTAACTGTCCATTTATAATGTGGCCAGGATTTTACTTACTTGAAACATAGAGAGAATCATATTGCATCTTTCTTACACTAATGTTAGTACCGTCAACTGGGGTGCATAGGGATGGCGAGGTGAATAGGGACAAAAACCGGAAACGACATTTACTTCATAATATCTTTAAAACTTCTCCACACGCATTTGCTTGTGCGTAACCAAATGAAAGTAGATTATATACTGATGCCAATGGCAACACTGGACAGGCAAGAAGGTAGCGGTAGGTGGTCGAACTAACAGTTCGAAGTTGACGTCGCCAGTGACCCGTTCAAATGTGCTCCGGGAGTCTTTAAAAAAATTATGTTTTTAAACAAGTTAAGCAGTGCCGGCAGTTATAAGGAGATTAACCGTGTATTAAAGAAGGTGTTTATGTCACAGTAAGTTGAAATTATCTTTGTTTCAATACCAAAAGTGCGACAACAAAAACATAAGCAAGTTTTGAAAAAAAAACAGAGGTTTATAGGGACGCTTTGGGGGTCGATAGGGACGGCTTGAGACCCCTCAAGCCGTCCCTATCGACCCCCAAAGCGCCCTAAAGAGCCCCCAAAGCGGATCGGGTCGGCTTTGACAGTTAATAGGGACGTAATTAGTTCAAATAAGGACGATAAAGGGTGTATTGGGACAGGGCTGCCAAAATTATTTTTATGATTAAATGAATATATGTTTCGTGTTTTAAGTACATAAGTAGGTACCTACTACCAATTTACTTACTTTAACCAACACCTACAACCAATTGACTTCTGTAACCAACATTTAAATGAGTGAATTTCGGAAGGTTTGCTGACACTGGCTTTAAGTTTTTTTTATTAAGTATTTTTTTATTTTACGGTAAGTATAGGAAAACATGGCGAGGAAACCGGATTAATCCCGATTAGGTTATTTTTACCCTGTAAATTTGAAGGCAGTTGCTTTCGTAAAAATTAGTTCCTACGCGTCTTACCCATACAATATTACTTTTTTATATTAATTTTGGCAGTTCAGCCTTGTTACTATAACTTGTTGTTTTAGAAGGTGTTTTTATTTGCTACAAATTATTAAATAATTTTTGTTACCCGTATTATGAGTGTCACTGGCCATTATTTGATAAAAGATTGATGATGGGCAGCAGCGTCATCATAGTGGACACATTACTGCGATCGCCAATCCGCTTGCCCAGCGTGGCGATTATGGGCATTTACCTCCTAATGTGTCTATACGCATAGTTAATGGGAGAGGCCTGCGTCCAGCAGTGGACTATTATAGGCTGATGATGATGATGATTCTGAATGATTACCTACAGTGATTACCCACAAGTACATTATAAATAAAAGCTTTGTTAAATGCAGGTATTTTTATTCATATGCCATCCTATTTCCATAGTTATTGTAAGTTTTGTAATACCTACTTACTGGGTAGAAAGGTACCTAGGTACCTACGTACCTGTAAGCTTATTATTTTTGTGACAACCCTAGCCATTTTTCCCTATTGGTCCCTTATTCGTTGCTATTGACCCCGTATGCAGCCTGAATAGGGACGGCCGGTTTTTTTGAAAAAAAGGGGGTTTAGATTGATTCTATCGTAATAAAACTATCATAAATAGGATCTCTAACATAAGACTAAAGTTTTGAAACCATAACATTGAGCTCGTTCATGGAAATATTCCGTTAAAATCTTACTCAAAGTTCAAAATTGTCCCCATTGACCCCGGTTGACGGTACTTAAAAACGGAGATGCATCTATTTTTTTGTATCTACTGTTACTACAAAATTAGGTTTATTTTTGTTAACTATTTATTTACGGACGATCGAGTACAAAAACACTTCCATGCATTATACTTTATCAATAAAAACACTCGTATGAATCTTTGTTAAATGAACTTGGAATACGGAGTAAACCCAATTAAACCCAAGAATATGTAGGTAAACAAGTTAAACATTTCTACGGTTTCAAGGAATTTAGACGAAGTTTTCTCCCGTGCTGCCTGTTGTCCATAAGAATGAGGTTTCGCGGTGCTTCGTGGCGGGCCGCTGGCGGCAAAACTTGTTACGTTGTTAGTAACTTGATTAGAAATATACAACTTTGCGATAATTTCATAAAGTATAAAGAGGAACCTGGTTATCTGATAACTAATCTCGTCTTGCTTCTAAACGCTCGCTTCAACATATAAGGTCAATAATTTAGTGTGCTTGGTAACAAATGAATGTTAGTTTTTGAAGGCGTGCTAGTTTTATTTGAAGGTTTTCAACAATACTAATTTGCTCAGATCAGACTAATCGTCGAAAACTTTTTAACTGTCATAATTTGTATAGTTTAGTATATATTTTTGAGCCAGCCTGATTTATACTAGAATTGGTTCCTGATAAAATACTATTTTTTCTTCGAACTTTTTACAAAGTAAAATTGTGGAATCTAATAATTTGCCTGTCTCATATTTATATTCTTCGTCGATTAATAATGATGCGTAAATTATACAGATTTTTATTCCAGTTATAAATACTCGTAAAAGCCCTTCAATCAGTAAAACGTCCCAGTCTCGATTAGTAGTGAAGTGACTCTTCAAAGAAACAAAAGAAGCTCAGAGCTTTGACCTAGTTGTTAATTTTGAAGCTATAACGGTAACGGACAACGCTGGCTACGAATTACAAGTAGCCATTCAATGAAAAAGGAAATAGCAGCGGTTGTGTTGCAACTGACGGCAAAGTTGGCTAGCTGCGGACACGAAAGCTGCCGCTTTTCAAGCTTTATTGAAATTATATCGGTGGAAGAATGGACTGACTTTCTGCAGTTATTAAACTGTTTTTGATTAACATTGTTCAAATACAGGCTGCATTGACGTTATTAAAGGGATCAGGGGGATTTGTTTTTTATTCTATACTGTGAAAAATAACGAAGTAATTACTTATTTTGTCAGGCTCCGTAGCCTAGTTGGTGGTGACCCTGCCTACAAAGCTGGAGGTTCCGGGTCCGAATCCCGGCGAGGGCGTTATTTGTGTATTTATTTATCAGTTATCACAATTATTTGTTCCTTGGTCATGGATGTGTCTATGTCATCATCATCATCATCATATCAGCCGAAAGACGTCCACTGCTGAACATAGGCCTCCCCCAAAGATTGCCACAATGACCGGTCCTGCGCCACCCGCATCCAGCGGACTCCTGCGACCTTCACCAGGTCATCGGTCCACCTTGTGGGGGGCCTACCCACGCTACGCCTTCCGGTGTGTCTATGTATATATCTATTATTATATATCGCCGCCTAGGACCCACATCACAGGCTTTAATTAAACTTATCGTGGGACTAGGTTGATTTGTGTAAGATGTCCCAAGATATTTTTTTTTTTTTTAATTTAATCATTTCAGCTTTCCAGAGTAGTAGAGGTAGAGGTCCTCTGAGTTGTTCAGGGTGGGGGTAGATGGCATCACTGTGATGAAATATAACAGGTAGTGAAAATGGCTTAGTTCTATAAGTAAAAAAAAAATCACGTCACCTTCTTCATCGTCATGATCAGCCTATTACAGTCACTGCTGAATATATGCCTGAATGCTTAGCCAAGTTGCCAATCGCTAGCGCTTAGTAGCGAATCGTAGTTTTCCCTCTCTGTCACTCTTTTGTATTAGTGCGACAAAGACAGTTAGCTGCCTTTCGCTTACGATTGACGATTAAGCGTTAGCGATTGGCAACTTGTCTAAGCACCCTGTCCTATTACCTATGCTTAAGTAATATGGACGCATTTGGAGGTAAGGCAGGCTGGCGATCGCAGTTGAGTAAATTATTGAGGAATTTATTGAGTAAATACTTGTATGCATTAATGCAATAAATTACAGGATTATATTGTAATGTACTATGTTAATGTAACTCTTGCCTACTTACACGTATACGTATACGCTCTACAAAGACCTACTAATCATTCGAACTTCCATTGTTCCGTGGAAAAGAAAAACATATTTACTAAAGCATATCAGACCAGAAAATAAGTCAAGGATATATTAATAGTAAATTACGAATCTGTCATAATGTTGATCGATGGAAAAAACTTTTGTAAACCGGAGCTATTTATTAACTCCATCGACATCAGCAACATTTGTTTGTGTACACTTTATTTGACCTTTGCTTTTATTAGTATTCTCCAAGCCATACTATAGTACGCAGATATACCTATAACATGTTTATAATGAATATAGGCGGATAATAAACAGAAAACGAAATAAACTGCTTGTAAATTACAAGTTTGTACAAAGCATTCAATATCATGTTGTCAAACGATTTGTAACGGTGGATAAAAAACTAAACAAATATTACCTACATATATTGTTATTGTTCGGATGGATAATATCTAATTTTATACTACCATAGGTGTTTACATGTTACATGTTATAAATAACAATAATTGTTATTTTAATAACGACAAACGGGTCTTAATCGTGTAAACTTTCTATCTAAATGTGTATCTAACGTTTCGGGTATAAGTGAAAATCGTGAAAGTTTAAATCAATATATAACAAATTAATCTTCGCTTTTCAATGTGTTAGGTACCATTTTTTAGTAGGTACAATTATCAATTATAATATATTTGACGTCGGTTGTAATAAATTATATTTCTATAAAAGAGGTAACGCCCACAAGTATGCCACAAGTCAATTTCAATTAGCTCCAGAGTGTCTCAGTTGTGACAAGGGTCCCTACTCCCGGCTACACGTATTTTGTCACAAACTCATAACCTGCTAAGGTTTCCATTGTGACAAGGTACCTACTTCGTAAATAAATTATGCAAAGATTTTTTAATAAGTTTACTGTACAGGCTTTCTTTTTCACGCAAATAATATGAAACCATGACACGTACAAAATCAAGACTGTAAGATTATCGGCTTTGCGTTTATCATTTTCTACATGCTACTGAACTACTGAGATAGGCAGCTTTCAAGTAGTCTTTCGTAATTCATGCTGGAGGTATTTTTTAAATATATTATTATCCAATATTCAAACCAAACGAATGATGCTTGAAATGAAAGTATTTTCGAACATTCCAACATTAAAATTTTGGTGAATTACTCACATTTACGTTACATGCATTCAGAGATATTTATTGAAATATATTTTTCTTGTTGCAGAGCCAGCCGAAATTCGAAGAACCGCTTTAGCCTGTGCGTACATCACAAGCCGTCCATTGAAGTGTAAAATAAATCGGTTAATAAAAAGTTAAAATCGGCCTCGGAATCGGCTGACAGTGTTAAATGTTGAAACAATTGCATACGGGACTAGTTGTGTGAGGGTGGATGGTGTTGGTGGGGCGGGTATGGCGGCGCGCGGGCGGCGGTCCGGGCGCGCGCGGCGGTGAGGCGGGCGGCGGGGGGCGCGATGCGCGCGTGCGCGTGGGCCGTGTGGGCGGCGCTGTGCGCGTGCGCGCTGGCGTCGGGCGAGTTGCGCGTGCTTCAAGCGGACGCGCGCGCCGCGTTCTACGTGGGCATCGCCGCGCCGCCCTCGGCCGCCGCCGTCGTGCGCGCCTTCAACCAGAGCCTCGCGGAGATCTCGCAGACCTACCTCGCTGGCGACTATCCGCTGCATCTCCGCAACATCACCCTGTTGCCGCTTTACATCGAGTTGCCAGAAGATGAAAGGTATGTCATTGTTTTACCTTTTAAATTTACTTTTAGCATAAACAGGAATTCATACGAGGAAAAAGGTAAGTAAATTACTAGTTATGACAACCGAACCGAATCCACTTCAGCAGCTCATAATATCTCAAGACAAAATGACAAAAACACTAAAAAGTATTCAAACATGACACAAAATATCAAAGCTTTTCGTGACGTACTTTGGTACATACATGGATACATACATACACTTACTTACACACTATATTCGTAGCCAATCCCATAGTATATTAGTCTACGTCTATTAAATAATTTGTAAATTTTCGTGTGTCATAATCATAACTTTTATTGATAAACTCAATATATTAATCTACCTTATTTGATCGTATCACGTATTTGTCTACTCTCAACTGGATTAAACAGCCATATTTTAGCCATATTATTCATAGATTTTGTTTAAAAAAAAGCTAGTAAGTAAACCACCGAAACTAGGCTTTGTTGAACAAAAGGACTTCTGATTGGTGGATATCACAAAACAAACACAGAAAAACTCTTATGGAATGGTACCCGCGGGTTCATGTAATGATGGTCGTCATTTTACAGTATGTCTTTTCATAATACGTCACTTTAATTTGTATATTCACTTAACATACGTATTTATAACGCCTGAAATGCGTCGGCGGGACACATTTTGCACTCGATTGTGTGCCTTAATATATTTAATTTAATGTTGACGTACCTACGTACGTGAAATATAATAAAAATTCCATTGCTATTGTTTTGACAACCATTTAAGGCCATATACAATTATACATCTAATGTCACAGGTCACAGATGGATGGTGATCTCGTGAATATAGATTGGGATTAATTTGGTCTTTGTGAGAGACGCCCAAAGGCTTTGAAGGAAATTCGTATACAACCCGAGCCTCTACACAATAGGTAAGCTAAAGGGTTTGCAAAATTATTGTTTGTGCCCCTGTAACGCAGTCTGTGTTTATATTCTAACAGAAGGTTCCACGGGATAACCGACTGACAGGTCAAAATTAGTCGCTATTTCGGAATATCAAAATAATTTTGTTTGTAGTAATTTATGTGCTTATGAAGTAATGATTAATTCAGCAGTTTAGCAGAGTATTCATATTTATTTTCTGCAAGTACACCACCGATCGGAACCCTATTCCGTGGGCCCTGTAGTAAAAAAAATCTAAGCAACTATTGATAACTTTCAATAGTATTTATTGTCTTTGTAGATTATACGTTTACGTTTGTAATTAATTCTAATAAATATCATTAAGTTTACTATAATTTTATGTTGGTACCGCGTCTAATCGTTTGTGCTTGTTGCCGTAACGGTCTAACAACGGCTTATGATGGTGCCACTTTTACCGTTTATCGTGCACGCGTTGCTTTTGCACTTACATACTTGTTAGAACCTGGTGGCTTATGAATCTTATGATGGTCCCGTTTTATCCATTTATCGTACTACGCATCACTTTCGTACTTGAATACTTGTTAGAACATGACGGCAACGCCGACAAATGATTAGACGTGGTACCATCATAAACCTACTGACAGCAATAACGACACGGGAATAGGATATCCTATAAGCTTACATAATATTAGTAAGATAAATTGATAAAACGGGAAAATCATGCCACAAGCCACCAGATAAATATGGCCTTTATGGTTGTCTGGCCTTGTCATAGCAACCAGCGATATGACGTTAAAGTGATGTCAACGGTACCTAATATCGTATCTTAAACTAATTTAGCAGTTATTGAGGATCCGGTCGAGGAAGAGTACTTAGCCTTCGACCAAGATGAGACCCGACCCTTAGGAAATTATTATTATAAGCAGAATAAACTACTATGGATAGCAACCTAACATTGGCGCTATGGAAAATAAAAATTTCATCTTTCTTTGACTTTAAGGTTATATTTCAATTTAAACTAAATCGCTGTTCCAATAAAAAAAATTGGACTGGGGACTGTTTCAGCAATGCGATAGGAAAGATATTAAAAATCTAAAAATACCAAATTGGCTTCGTTGACTGACGTAAGCCTTCCAAGCCTTTGGTTTCGTATTTGCAAACGGCACTCGAGACGTATTGAAAATACAAAGCTCCGAAATCCCTCAAAAAATAAAAATCACATTCCTATCTACCGCTGCGATCCCAGAATAAGAATATTGATACTGACAGTTATCGTGAACCTTTTCAAGTTTTGGCTGCAAACAAGCCCAACAAGCAATTCACGTTTGTTTGGTACTTTATGGATATTGTTGAAGTTGTTTCTATTTCGATCGGAACGTGTGCCGCGCAGTGAGCCGTAGTTTCGTAGTTTGATGCCTGCGGAGGCGAGGTGTCTGCAAACTTGCGATTTATACATTTTCGGAATCTCAATGCTCATACATCATTCGGACGGCTCATTCTATACAATCTGACTACGTATTCTTATTTTTGAGTATATTTGTACATGAATAATAAGCATCATAAATCGTCAATGCAATACTTTTACATTAATACTTACTCAAATATTTATAAAAAAAAAATTGTCTATGAAAATAATTTATTATGATTACGATAAAAACATGAGTATTTTTTTTCTGCTTGTAATCTCTGATTTGTTATCTTTGAACCTAATACATAATTGTATACAAATATATCCGAGTTCAAATATATATTAATATACTTGAACTCGTTTAAGGAACTACAAAATTCAAATGAAAATAATCCGAATATTTCCGTAATCAAAATCTCCAAAGATATGTAGCACGTGCTATTGATTAGATATGTTACGCATTTCTTGGCAACATCATATTTAATAAAATTTTATGTCTACATGAGGTTGCGCACAGAAAGAAGCCAATTTTTAATTAATGTTCCATAAAACAAATCTGTTTTTAATATTTAAAAAAAGATTATTTGTGAAATTTGGTGTACGTGCCTTATGTATTTTGGTAAATTAGTACAGCGAAATGGTACGTATTTCATATCCAACATGCTTGACATAACTACATGATGAGCGGGTGTTTTCACTAGAACTTTTTGCATACCTACACGGGGTATCCAAGTGTAGCAACAAAAGTGAGTGAGTGACACTTAAAATTTATAATCTGAATTGTTGATAATGATTCAGAAATCTTAATTAGTGTTTCAATGACATGTGTATGATTTTATTGCAAGTTATCTTATTGTGCAGCTACCTTAAACTGGTTAAGCAACGACTATTTCGTTTATAATAAATAATCAAGCCCGATAAAACACTACGTACTCACTTTATTTCTCTCTAGAAAACTTTATCTTTAGAGACCAATATATCATACTCAGCAAAAAAGAATAAATCTTTTCGGTAGTATTACAGTTTTCTCATAACCTTGTGATTGGAACCGGCTACATTAACTATTCAACAACTTTTGTTATTCTTCTTTAGTTATTTTCAATAATGCTTTTATCCGCAATACTTGGCGATAATTATAATCGCCTTATTCTGCAAGAATTGTAGAAAAGTAGATAAAAATAACGAATAATGAAAACCCGTGGCAGGATAAGAGAGCATGATGTGTCTAAGCAAACACGAAGTAATTCGTTTAATTCTAATAGAATAATTCATAAAAAAAATTCACGTAACAAAATCATCACGGCTCGATTTTGTAAATATCTGTCCTTCACAATGAATTACAAGTTATAAAGTTAAACTTGGGACAACTCAATAAAAATAACAGTCAAATTCTAAAACTTTTTAATAAATTCTCATTCAACCGCATCCCGAATTTTAGTCGAGTGATAAAAATCATCCTTTATGTTACACCGCCATTCGTTTCAGTCGCTGACAACAGAAATGCTGTAGTATGTAAGATACATACATCGTCCGCCTATTTATCAGTCCACTGCTGAACAAAGGCCTCTCCAAATGCCTGTCTATGCGTATGGTCGCAATAGGAAGGTAAATGCCCATAACCACCACCGTGGGCAAGCGGGTTAGCGAACGCAGTAGTGTGTCCACTAAAATGAGTATAATGACGCTGCTTCAATAAATAAATGGTTAGTGATACTTCAGTCCCTAATCGACTTGTACGATACCCACGGGAAGAGTTGAGGTGGTGTGGTAACAAATGTAAATTTTCTTAAATAGAGATATTAATAATCGTGTCTAACACATAATGGCGTCTTTGTCGTCAAAGACTGATTCAGAAATGTGCATAGCCTTTAGAGCTTTAAAATTCTGTTTCTGAATAACGTTTCAGCTGATATCCTAATAACGCCAGTGGGAATGCTTTGTAGAGGGCCTACTGTACGGTTATCCATTGTAAACTTTGTCTTGACCGTTAATAAAGTGCCCTCTTTCGCGCTGCTCTTTTGTTTTCGAGCTAAAATGGTGTCTTTTTGTTCTGTTTGCTGTCGGAAAGTAGGACTTCATAAACAGCAAGAAGGTTTACGGTTTAGGAACTTAATAATGAGACTTAACATTTATAACATTTATAAATAAATATAAAGGATTTATGCACTTACCTATTCATTTCGCGTAGACAACTTATAATTTATTACTTATTGTTTATTTATAATTTAATACTTCGGTACTTCTTTCGATATAAAAAAATTATAAGGTTGTGCATTCAAAGCAATATAGCATAGCATATTGTTGTATCACTTACAAAATGCGTTACAAAATATAAAAAGAAATATTATTTTTTACTTTGAAAATATTTACGATACAAAGAATTGTTAACTAAAAGCCATTTTTTATACCCTCGATTTATGAGGATGATAATTGGGATTGACACTTAAATTTTTTTCATTTTCTGATTTCAAAGCAGTGCAGAAATACACAATCTGTGAAAATCGCAGATGTCTAGCTAACATGATACATGAGATAGCCTGGTTACTGACAGACAGACGGACAATGAAATTTTAGTAGTATGGTCCGGTATTCACAGTTTTGGTTAAAAGACCTTAAATAAATCCGGATGGTGAATCTAGATCAATGTTGTAATATCACCTGTCATTGTTATCCTTATAATGCTGATTAAAATTGACAATTAAAACCATGAGCACACAGAACATGGATGTATAGAAATTACGGAATACCCATAGCTATACAACGTAATTAAGGCTCCGGTGTAGTTATTTTACGAAATTGCTCATCTTTGCGATAGTATATTGGAGTAACTAAAATTAATCCTGCTGGCATTTTAACATATAAAGGAAGATAATTTCAATTCAATTGGAGCATTCTCTTCTTAGTTTTTTAATTATGTACCTCAATCTAGGAGCTGTAACAAATATATTATGTACCTCAATCTAGGAGCTGTAACAAATATATTTGTTTACTATTTTTATAATCTAAATGATATTAAAGCGATATGTAACTTATATATATATGTATTGGAAAATGACTCTTCTAAGGAATAAGTGGAACACTTTTTTTCATTTTCATACATATTTTATGAATAAATTCGAATTGAGCTAGAGCAAATTTAAGAAAAAATACCATAGTTTAGTACATAAATTAGAGTACTTATAAAGTATATTTCATAAAAATAATAATGCAAAAATAAACATTAATTCATGTCTAATTAAAATATTATGAATTTTATAAGAGGTCAGGAAAATTTACATTGGAAAATCTAGATACCTTATTGTATGAATCATCGTCCTCACAAAACAAGGTTACTTATAATCGTGTTTTTGGATACTAAATAATAATATAGAACTATTTCCCAAAACTATTTTTTTGTAATACCAATTTTTTTTGTAGTACATTTTATCTTAAGAATTGCAATTCATACGCGTTAATTCATTAGTAACAATTTTCACTTTCAAAAGTATACCGGACTCTTAAGGTGATATTGCAATGACCGCCGATTCCAATGGGTTTCTTTCTGACGAACATGACCTTGTTAACTTCAATCACAGTTTTGTCTTAGCGACAGATCGTTTGGAAATATTCTATTAGTCTATAACAATGACACCGCTTGTAAGGAATATTTTAAAAGATAATTTATTTGCTGTTGCTTTTCTCAATTCATAATATATTTTAGTGGTATAAATTGTTGTTGTTGTTGGTGTTGTATTTTGGTCATTTTTTTCCGCAACTCGACATCAAACGTGCCTATTTTGCGTGGTTCCAACGTCGTTCCAGTATTCACTACTCGTACACCCTGAAATTTCTTCGCAGGTGTATGCAGGTTCCTCATGACGTTTTCCTTCACCGTAAAGTACTTGTGAATATAAACTGTATATAAATAAAGTATAAACTGTATATAAATATCAACTACAAACCCAGACTCTTCTTCGGAAAAGCGATATACGTAACAATATGCTGACGAACCCCACAGGGAGTCAAAGTGCTGTATATGTTATATGCTTACCTATCTATTTATGTAGTTTGAAACATCTTATTCTTGAGACGGGTGAAGATATTGTTTTATTCAGTATTATACTTTCACAACAATTGGCTAGTTTGAAAGCTGCACTTTTAGTTTTATTCAAATTAACTCTAGTTTCACAATGTACAATGTAACAACTGAATAAAGCATATAGGTAGATTTGTAACAATTATACGATACGATAACGAAAGACGTCCACTGCTGAACATAGGCCTCTCCCAAAGATTGCCACAATGACCGGTCCTACGCCACCCGCACCCAGCAGACTCCTGCGACCTACACCAGATCATCAGTCCACCTTGTGAACAATTATAGAAATTGGTATTAAGCAGTGATGTTTTGATATAATATTTTAGATGAATGTAGGCAAGAAGCATTAAACCTAAAGTAGGCCTAGATCTGATTTCGAAGACTTTAAACAACATCAAACATGTTAACAATAAAGCTCTAAAACTAAAACTGTGGCTATTGAAAGCGTGAAGTGAATTGTAACGATCCAAGGGAATTCATACCTAAGGCAAGGAAAACTATTGTTCTTAGCATAAGTTAGACTATTCGATACTTTGACAGTCACTAGCTCCGTGCTTAAGAATAGAATTGAATACGGCTTAAACTATAAGACTGAAAAAGTGTATTTAAATTTAATTTAGGCAACATACATCTTAAGTCACAAACAATATCAAAAGTACTAGTCAAATAACCCGCCTCATGTCATCCCTGGCGCAAAAGTGCCCATCACGCTCGCGGCATTGCCACGCTGAATCACGAATGACAATTTTTGCACCAGGAATGTCCTGGAGCGAGGGTCCTCTCTGTCGTAAACGCCGCCCAATCTCCGCAAGGTAAGTTGGAATTCATTGTCCTGTTAGAAGATACTCTTTTACAAGAGATAATATATTTTTATTAATTATTACTTACTTTTTAATCCTCTCACTCACTAGACATACTTACTTGGTGTATTGATTGACCATAGATAGAAAGTATTTTCACATGCTCATTTTACTATACGACGTAATCGTCGCCGGGCATTAATATCCTACATTCCTGATGTTTTTATTCGCAAATTCCATACAATTTAATTCTTGGTATCGTATTTCATTCAGATGAATATTGGTTATGATAGAATCCATGTTCACGTATAGCCTGACGATTTGTCATTGCGAGATGGCAAATTAATTATCTGCGTAATTATCATTGATAGATTGAAATTAAATACGCCAATACAATACACTCGTGGTTGCGCCTAGCAAATATCGAATATCCACACTATTACTTTGTTGTTTACATCGGTTTTAACGAGACTGGACTGCAAGCGGATTTGGTAATAATTATTGTTGATTTTTGGATTAGGTTTGTAGTTGTAGTTAGGTTTTTTTGTTGTTGTATGTATATTACCTGATATCTCCGAGACTCGTGAATCGATTTAAATATTTTTTTGTAATCGAACGTGTTTAACCCCGAGATGGTCCCATTGGCACCAAGTTGCGGTCTGATTATGGGACCTTGGATAAATCGAGGGATCTCTTCAAATGTTATAGGTACATGTATGACGCTTTTGGTAATTTTCATTCAAATACAAGAATTTGCATTCAGAAAGTAGGATTTGAGGAAATCAATGATGGAAACAAATCGGGGATCTTGGAGAAATCAGTTGAAGTCGCTTTTTAAATTTTTTATTTGGTGATTATAACATAAATATTCCCGTTCAAAGTTTGTCCAGCGATATTTTATCTTGCACTTCACACACACATAGAAAGTCTTATTTCTAATTTGATTATACAACGGCTGTAGTGATGTGGGGTAGGGTGCGCAACAGCAACTTGTAGTCTTTTGAATGAATGCAATCAGACAGCCGTAGATTGGGCTCGCTCGCACCAATACGCGAGTACGAGTGGGATGGATAGAAAGTAAGTCCCCGTTAATAACGCGGTGGCAGCTCATGATAAGCACATAGTAGTCGCAGTGCTAGAGCCGCCGGTGAAGGGCATGATTTTCATCTTTCGACCCATTCGTTGTACATAATAATAAATTCTTTTTTTATTTCGTCATTTTAAATTTTTCACTCGGAATCAAGATCTTATTCAGTACTTAGTATATATAATAAATAGCGGGATATATCCGAAAAATACTAGTTTATTTTATATTTCGTTCCATTATTATTTTTTGTTATAATACAGTGGTAGGCCTAATACATCGCTGCTTCAATATTACAGGATTATATGTATGTATGTTACATTTTCGGGTTAGATAAATCTGAATTTAAAAGTCAATGTTACCGTGTTCAAACTAGAAGTCGAAAAAAACACCACATGTAATAGTAACCTACTTATGCAGTATCTGCTAACTGTGTACTAATTTTATTATAATGTATGCCAAATCAACCCACAATCATAACAAATTATACAATTTTGAATCATACAATTTAATAATTACTGAAACGCCTATTTATGTGATTAAACATATATTTATTGTATATTGATTTAAACTTTCACGATTATCACTCATATTTTAAAGACAAACGGGTCTTAATCGCGTAAACTTACGTTTAATTATATCCTGACGTTTCGGGCATGACGTTACACCCGTGGTCGCAGGCAGACTCATGCCCGAAACGTCAGGATATAATTAAACGTAAGTTTACGCGATTAAGACCCGTTTATTATTTGTAATTTATACATTTTTATAATTAAAATAATATTGCACATATATATAATTACACATATAATTTGACTAATATTATACATGTCAGGATACCCCTAACTACAGCCGAGCTAAGAGGGGTAGGATTTTAGCTATCTGCACATCTACGCACGTAGGCATGGACTCATAATTGAAACACAACACACATGACTTACTATGTTTTTTTATTACTCTGGTTCGCAAGAGTTAAACCACTGTCTGAGAAGAACCAGGAAGAAACTCAGCGGGTTGTATTGTAATCTTTTCAAATCATTGGTATTTACAATTTTAGATAATCACAATAGGTAACACTTGAAACATAATTAATTAAAACATGATTAAACAACATAGAAAATGACTGGAGAGTTCTAAGTTTGAATCCATGCTTCACTAATATCAAAACACAAAGAAATAAAGTCTTTCGTCAGGAAGAATGACTTTCTAAGTCTAACACGCGAATCAGAATGCCTTGAAGTCTAACGCGCGAATGCGAATGCATCCATGAACAACGCTAGTGACCTTTTATACTGTCAGGTCATAAACTACCTGCTTCACAGACGGGTAGATCTCAACCGGGTTTTATTATCTACCTGATGCATGGACCAAAGCAAAGACCACTCCAAGCAAAACATTCAACTCTTAACAAATTAATTGTTAACATTGCAAATAAGAATATTCTAATGTTCGACACTCGACGTGTCGCACAGCTCCGCGACGACTGAAGCATGTCTCCGACACGGCCAAACTGACAAGACAAGCGTCCTCGCTTGTATCTGAAACAAACACGTACACCAGTAGTATTTGTCACCACTCGGTCACTCCTGACCAATTTTTCTGTCTACGTAAAATCAACTCAAGGAAAATAATTTTAATCTTTGCAACTGAATTTAGGATCACATTTAAGGTAAATTAACTACCACCAATTTAAATGCAAGACCAGACAAGTACCACCTGGCTTTCATAGCCACCTTTTACGTAAAACACATGACGGCAAAGTTTCGGAAGCAGGTCTCTCATTCGTGGCCTATTGGTTATCACATAACCACACACTACGCGCATCCCCAAGGGATCGCCGAGTCAACCCTATGACTCTACGGTCTCTACAAGACCCGACCTCCACCAGAGCTTTATCACGCACCGCGTACCCACGGACTACCCAAAGATAGACACCGATTTCTAACGGGCTACGGCTACGATCAGGCCTCTGGTATGGTCGACCAACCGAACTGAGAACCTCATCCTTCATGCCACAACAATCTTCATCTACTTCAATTGGTACTTGGCTTTCTAGCATTTTCATTAACAATAAAATGTTATCTGTATTCAACTATTATGAACTTCAATTTCTTAGACAATTTTGATAGTGCCACCAAAATGCTCAGTTTTAGTTACCAGTTAAAATCAAAATTAAGAAAACACAAATCTTATGTTCATCGTAAACTGACATTGTGACACAGTCACCTCTTCACATTCAACAACAATAAATTATTTTGTGGCATTACCAATTATTTTTTTTTATAAACACAATATAGATGATATAGACAAAACATGATATAGTGAAGGTGAAAATAAAACTGTAGTTATCTTATTAATTGTTTTACGGAAAACAAAGTGCTAAAATTCAGTATTGTACTTTCATTGAGTAAGTACTAACATCACAATTTAGGTCTCAGAGCTATACTGATTACTATGTAGCAAGTTCAAATGCGGACTCAGCAATTGTCCGACTCACAACTACGATTAAGTTTCAGATGTGACACGGCTACACATAGCCGGGCAACTAACAGTTGCACTCAAGGCGCGTCCCTCATGGACCGCCCGTGCCGAGTTCACCCTCGGACTCATGGTTTCACACTAAACCCGACCTCCGCCAGGGTTGATGGCCTACCGCGTACTCACGGACTGTAAACAGATACCGATTTCTACTGAGCTACGGCTACACATCAACCACTGGTACGGTCACATCACCATCTAAACTTAATCTTCATCAGATTGACACTGATCTGAACAAACTTCTAAATCTAATTCAATTTCGTCAGTCAAGCTCTGATCCCCTGCCATTCTTCTAAATCGACCATGCGCGTTTTGTAAGTACGCCTCGAATATAATGATTTTAGGTTATAGCGATCACCATCATCATCATCATCATCACCCTTAGGAAATTATTATAACAGATCCCAATGCTTTTAATAAAACTTGTTTATTTTAAAACTGCGTAACTATAACATTGCTGTCTAATTTAGTTTTAATTTTGTATTTCTTGCTCAAATTTTTCAATTTCCATGCACTAAAAAGGGTAAAAGCCCTTGAAGACTGCTACAACGTTAGTTTCCCCAATTAGCTCAGGGCTCAAATAGCCAAACATAATGTGAACTTCCACACCATGCATTGCACCACGTGTTCACGGTAGCAGGCAGCGACACCAGTCTTCATCCTCTGCCATGCCGTCGGGACACGATGACAGCAACAGCCATGATGCCGGCAGGTTGCTTTGGTTCAACACGGTGAACTGAAAATATCAATTTGTAGGGTATCAGTTTCATCACAGAGATATTTTGCACGCTTAACCTCATCACGAGACTAAAAAGTTGAGGTTAGAGTATTGGTATCTGCTTACACTTGTCATGAAAATAATAATGGGCTTTACTTTACTACAACCAAGTTAATCTTGCAAATAATTAAACGTTTTGAGAACACAAAAACTAACGTTACAAACAAATGTCAACGGTTAATTATTTTTAAATTTACTACTTCGAATTTTTCATTAAAACAATTGGAACGAAACCTGTCCTTTTATTTCCGTTGCTCCAAAACAACCAAAGAGTTGGCGTCACCAGTCCTTAATTTCTTGGACATATCGCAAGATATTGCGCTCGTTTCATCGCCACAGCATAGTCATCACGAACGAAAACGCAGACCACTCTCACAGTGATCTTGTTGATCTTGAAGTTGAACATCTGTAACGGTAATTTCACACGCATAGAAAACTTTTAACAACAGGCATGGATTGAAAATGTTTATCACGATCAAGAATTAATTTTTGGCACACTACAAAACAAAGTTATCTGCACGAATTTCAGAACTGCTAGTATTTCAAAACTAAGAAAGTAACAAGTATAGGCCATGATATAATTTGAAATTACAAGAACTACTGTAATGGTTTTAGGTCAAGTGGGTAGGGTACCTACCCACACGTATTGTTACTACAGAAATCACAAAAAAGAACAAAGATAACTGCTTTGTCACAATCACGTAATTTTACTGTAAAAATTGTAAACAATCATTACCTTACCAACTGTTGTCGATTTTAAACCTTACCGTTTACATGTGATACATTACCTACCAGCAATCTTTGCTCCGTGAGCCTGGACTCTTCATCCCACTTCTGATGTCGGGATACCCCTAACTACAGCCGAGCTAAGAGGGGTAGGATTTTAGCTATCTGCACATCTACGCACGTAGGCATGGACTCATAATTGAAACACAACACACATGACTTACTATGTTTTTTTATTACTCTGGTTCGCAAGAGTTAAACCACTGTCTGAGAAGAACCAGGAAGAAACTCAGCGGGTTGTATTGTAATCTTTTCAAATCATTAGTATTTACAATTTTAGATAATCACAGTAGGTAACACTTGAAACATAATTAATTAAAACATGATTAAACAACATAGAAAATGACTGGAGAGTTCTAAGTTTGAATCCATGCTTCACTAATATCAAAACACAAAGAAATAAAGTCTTTCGTCAGGAAGAATGACTTTCTAAGTCTAACACGCGAATCAGAATGCCTTGAAGTCTAACGCGCGAATGCGAATGCATCCATGAACAACGCTAGTGACCTTTTATACTGTCAGGTCATAAACTACCTGCTTCACAGACGGGTAGATCTCAACCGGGTTTTATTATCTACCTGATGCATGGACCAAAGCAAAGACCACTCCAAGCAAAACATTCAACTCTTAACAAATTAATTGTTAACATTGCAAATAAGAATATTCTAATGTTCGACACTCGACGTGTCGCACAGCTCCGCGACGACTGAAGCATGTCTCCGACATACATATAATTATACATATAATTTGACTAATTAAGCATAATTCGGTAATCATTATTTCATACAGTTAACACTATTTTACTCGTATTCGTAAAATTGGTAAAAGATATATCTTTATAAGATCATAAATTAAGTAAAATTATAATCTACAACAGATAGATTTTATATTGATTTTAATGATGTGGTAGTATTAGTACTGTTTTACCCTTGCTATGTCTCAGGGACTAAACATCTTAAATGCCGCCCCATCCCCTACGGCCCCAACAATTTGTCCATATTGCCCCCAAACTCGCCAGTTCAAGGGACAACGAGGCCTTAACGTTCATATCGGCAAAGCCCATGGCAACCGCACTGCCGGGACTTCACCACCACAATTGTCTCAGGTAGCATCCAACTCAAATTCCGACAATGCTGATCTACAGAAACTCCCTTGGCTGAAGAAAAATGTGCGAGTTTTGAAACACATTCCTAAGGGTGCAAGAAACCTTGCTGCAAGTAAATTTTCCAATTTGATTGATGCCTGTTTACGAACAAATGAAGTTGACGATTGGTTTTCACTTCTTTCATTTTCGTTTACTGCACTAAAGGTTCCTGACAGTGGTACAAGTAAATCATTAACGTCGAAAGTCAAACAAAATATTGATAGCATTAGTTTATATTTTCCTGACGAGCAGACCCAAAGGCCTAGATCAGTATACCGCACAATCGAAACCAAAGTCTATGACGGCGACTTAAGAGGTGCGGTTCGGATTTTAATGTCCGATTCGTCCCTTGCCCCATCGAATGCCGCAACTTTTTCGGCTTTAAAGGAGAAACACCCATCGCCATCTCGGCAACTCAATTACCCACCAGAACCCGACCTCACGAATGAATATCTTACGGTTTCTGTTTCAGACGTATCCATTGCAATAGACTCTTTTCATAATGGCTCTGCATCAGGTATAGATGGGCTTCGTCCGCAGCACCTAAAAGAACTTGTCTCATCGAATGCCGGAGACAATGGAACGAGACTGGTCGAATCTTTAACCAAACTCTGCAACTTCCTTTTACGCGGTATGCTTAATCCCTTAGTTTGCCCTTATCTGTATGGCGCGTCCCTGTGTGCATTAACCAAAAAAGACGGTGGTATTAGACCAATAGCTATTGGTACTACCATCAGGCGGCTGGTGGCCAAACTGGGTTGTCGCTCTGTGAGAGAAAAGATGGCCAAATTCCTTCAACCTACCCAGGTGGGCTTCGGTACACCACTGGGATGCGAGGCAGCCATCCATGCGACTAGGTATTTTTCGAGCTCACATCTTAATAGTGATACTATCATAATTAAGTTAGACATAAAAGACGCGTTTAATTCTGTTGAGAGAGACGTAATTTTACAAGAAGTAAAGGATCAAACCCCTGCGTTGTACCCGTTCCTCTTCCAGTGTTACTCCTCTCCTAGCAAACTTTTTTATCAAGACAATTCTATCTGCTCGCAAGTCGGGGTGCAGCAAGGCGATCCATTGGGCCCTCTCGTGTTTTGTCATGCTATCCAAAAACTGTTAAGAACATTAGAATCACATTAGAATCTCTGAACATCTGGTATTTAGATGATGGAACGATAGGAGGTGATCCTGATGTGGTGTTCAATGATATCAGCCGACTCTTGCCAGCACTGCATTCTATCGGGTTAGAAATAAATACTTCAAAATGTGAAATGTATGCATGCAGTGCTTTAGCGTTAAATTCCGTACAAAATTTTGAATCCTTACTACCAGGAATTAGAGTACTCGATAAATCTTCGCTATGCCTCCTCGGAGCACCTATTTTCCCTGAAGGGGTGAGCGCGATACTACAAGCAAAAACAGCAGCTCTGGTTTCCTCGTTTGAGCATTTAAAACATCTATCAGCACACGTGTCTCTCACCTTACTTCGCAGTTGTTTCACATTGCCGCGCATAACCTATACCCTACGGACCGCACCTACTTGGATGTTCAAGAAGGATGTATTGGACTATGACACTAAGCTCAAAGATGGTTTGGAAAACATCCTTAACGTCCAAATTAATGAAGCGCAGTGGCGCCAGGTGACGGTTCCCATTCGCTACGGAGGTTTGGGAATTCGTAAAATGCACGATATCGGTATCGTAACTTTTCTCGCCTCGTCACATGCATCGGCGGATCTTGTCACTAAAATTCTCTGTTTTAATGGAGGCAATATCCGTCTTTCATTTGTGCAGGAAGCTTTGGATGAATGGTGCGCTCGATCTTCTGGATTATCGCCACCAGCAAATCCAGCTCTGCAGCGAGCCTGGGACGACAGCTTGTGTGAACATACATACTGCCATTTACTCAACGGCTCAGTGCAATTAAAAGATTCCGCCCGTATTAAAGCTGTAAAACAACCGGAGTCGGGAGCCTGGTTGCACGCCCTACCCTCACCACACTTAGGAACCCTACTTGATAACGACACCTTGAGGGTAGGGGTCGCATTGAGACTAGGCTCCAAGGTATGTGAACCCCATCGCTGCATATGTGGAGCAACTGTTGAAGAAAACGGGCACCACGGCTTGAGCTGCTCCCGGTCTGCAGGGCGATTCCCGAGACATCATGCGATTAATGAAATAATACGTCGCAGCATGATCTCGGCGAACACGCCCTGCATACTGGAGCCTCAAGGCCTAAGTCGCACTGATGGCAAGCGACCGGATGGTCTGACGCTGATTCCATGGTCCAAAGGCCGCTGCCTGCTCTGGGATGCAACCTGCGTGTGTACGTTTGCCGCAACACACATTCATCACACCAGCAGGACAGCAGGCGCGGCCGCAGAAAACGCTGCCAGAAATAAGCACGGTAAGTACGCCAACCTGGAATCAGCGTACGATTTCATTCCGGTCGCCGTGGAAACGTCTGGACCGTGGTGCAGAGAGACCAAAAAACTTGTAAGGGACCTGGGGCGGCGTCTATATGTTAGAGGTGGCGATCCCCGCTCCGGCTCCTACCTTGTCCAACGAATATCGTTGGCCATCCAACGCGGGAATGCTGCTAGCATTCTCGGCACGAGGTTTAGGTCTCTACGGTTAAGTTAAGTAGTTTGTATTTTAGATTTAGTTTAATTTTTATTATTTAAGTTATATTGTTTTTGTAATGTATTTAATTATTAAATTTTGAATTAAATGTTAACCATCTACAACATCTCATCTAAATGCGCCAAATATACTCAACATAAATACACAGAAAAAAATATATAATAAGTAGCACAACATACAATTTATAGTGATACTAGCAGTTACCCGCGGCTTCGCTCGCGTTCTAATGTCTATTCACTGCATGTTAATGTTTTCCTGCGATTATCTCGCGTTTGCCTTAACCGATTTAAGTGTGGCGGATGGTGCTTTTACCCGCGGTTCGGCCGCGTTCTATAAATTTTTATCACGGTCGTATTAAACTAATATGATGATGGCTATAATGATGGCGAATTATTTTTGCAATTTTGACTTCAAATTCCATATGAAGAACTTTTCACTTCTCGGTAGGTATCGATTTTTATCAATATTAAATCAAAGTTCTAGAAATTTTAGATGTGATAGCTTCTCACTTTTTGTAAAAACCCCCTTGGATCCTAAGATACCGATTTTTATTAAGGTCGGATTCAAACTAAATAAATTCAAGTTGCCGATGATTTTGTGCAAATTTGACCTCAAATTCATTACTTGAAACGCTTTGACATTTCAGATATAGATTATTATCAAAATCCGCTATCATATTATGGTCATCTTTACCATCTGGTAACTGACAAATGTTTTTTATCTTTAAAAGTTTACATACACACTCACATAGGTGATTGTTGTGTTTTGATGATAAAAACTATCATTTGTCGTTTCCTAGGCCTAACAAAGATGACCATAATTAGGCGAGCTGATTAACATTTGAAGTAACTCAATATTGTTACCGTTTCTTGCAAATTTGACTTCTGCTTCATTATGATGAACAGATCAGTCAGAACTTCAGATTACCACCGATTTTTATGACGGACAATATCGAAACGGAAATTGAATAGGCAGCCTTTTTTGCAGTTTGTTAAGAACCTCTGGGATCCCGATACATCGATTTACACCATTGGATCAAAAATGTCGAAATTTATGGTGACGACTGTTTTGACTTTATAAAAAACACCTTGGATACACAGATATATGTACTTTTGATTACTATCGCATGAAAACTCGGGAAAACTTAAAAGGTTATTAACGTTGGTTAATATGCTATATTTAGATTTTTTTTATCAGAAATAAACACTAAAACGATACCCCTGTCATAACCCGCAAGCCCATGAGACAATAACAGAGAAGATGGTATTTCACGTACACCTCGGTACAGCGACACGATAGTAGACTATAGAAACGATAACCATGTTGTTTTTTTACTGTTTAACCTTTTTACCACTTTCAAGAGTTCAATTCTCAAAAACCCTAAAACATCTCTGTAGTCATTTATGTTTGGGAATACTCCTGTGAAGTTTCGGATAAAACAGTTTAAATAGTCAAGTTTCCCCTACAAACTTTAGACTCATTGCACCCTCTAATGAGTGGATTTTGACTTAACCTTTTTTAGAGCGCCCCTACACACTCAAAAAAACCTACGCGCTATATTTGGAATCTCTAGAACCAGAAATGAACATAAATAATAAAATTATATTGATATTTTTCGAATTTTACCCATCACACCATAACCGTGTACATAGTATTTCACGTCTGCCGCGTTAAATTTTAAAATCGTTTTTGTGATCTACGTCCCGATAAACCATAGAAACGATACCCAACTTGATTTTTTCACTTACTCACCCTTTTTACTTTTTTCAGGGGTTAAATTTTCAAAAAACCTGCAAACATATCTTTATTACTTTGAAGAATACTCCTAGGAAGTTTCGGACAAACTAGTCCAACTAATCTTGTTTCGCCATACTAACTTTGGACCCCCATTGCACCCTCTAAGGAGTGGATTTCGACTTAACCTTTTTAGAGCACCCCTACATCCTCAAAGAAACCTACGCGCTAAATTTGGAATCTCTAGAACCAGAAATGAACATAAATAAAAATTAATAATAAAATTATATTGATATTTTTCGAATTTTACCCCATCACACCATAACCGTGTACATAGTATTTCACGTCCGCCGCGTTAAATTTTAAAATCGTGATTGTTTTCGTGATCTACGACTCGATAAACTATAAAAACGATACCCATCTTGATTTTTTCACTTTGTCACCCTTTTTACCTTTTTCAGGGGTTGAATTTTTAAAAATCCTTAAGCATACCTTTACTCAATTACTTTAAATAATACTCTTGCGAAATTTTGGATAAAATAGTTCAACCAATCTTATTTCGCCATACAAACTTTGGACCCCCATTTCAACCCCTTAGAAGGTGAATTTTGAAAAATCCTTTCTTAGTGCTCGTCTACACCATAAAAGGAACCTACGTGCTAAATTTGGAGTCTATAGGACCAGGGGTTTAGGCTGTGCGTGCATCTTTATCAGGGAGCTTCTTCTTTTATATATATAGATGGCCATCGCGTTCTAAATTCCTCGCCATTGTGTAGAGCAAAATCTTTAAAAAATATACCTATACCAATTAATACAAGTAAGTAATGTTGCCAAGAAAAGGGTTTTAAACCTGTTGAGTAACACATACGGCATTTACGTTAAAATTGTAGCACATTTTCACTAACACCTAACACACCACTCCGTAGATCGAGTTACACCAAACATTCAGCATTAAATTGTTTGCTATAATTTATTGCATGGGTAGTATTGTCGTGCGGAAAGCGAAGTCGTCTGGCAGCAAGGCACGCCCATACATTTCACGTGCCTTTACTAACTAAATAAGTTGTATTATTAGTTAATCTGTAAAGCCGCGGTCTTTTCGACCCGCCGCCCACGGCCGACAGCGAGTCGAAACGACCGCCGCGGCCTTAGGTAATGTTGATCGGCCTGTTGATAAAGTATGATTGGTAAAGAAAGGGTTTTTTTTTGAGTCCGTAATCTTAGTAGCACTAATGACCTTACTCGGTTGATCGACGTTATTCATTGTTCCACCAAAGAAAGAGTTACTACGGGTAAATTATCTGAGCTTGTAATTTCCATTTTCCCAATTTGTATTTAATGATATAATACTCCTCATAATTTGAAACCTATAGTTGATCTTAATCTACTACAGGTACCCTCATTTCCTATTTATAATCGAATACTTATAACCTAATCCAGATACAATTTAGTCGACATCGAACATCGTATTCAATGAGTAAAGCGAACAGTATAGCATAGCAACTTCAACGTTAATGCACCTGGGAAATCTCCGTCGTTACTCGTCTTTTGACATCATTCTCGAAAGAAACACTAAAGAGAAATCACGAACAAAATTGTTCGTTTGCACGTTTTTTTTATTCTATAGGTATAAAGGTTTACTATTCCAATGTGCTTACCACGAATTGGCGAGTAAACTTTATGTTAGTGTTTCAAGTATGTAGTCTATCGCACTCGCTTAAATATATCAGTGCGAGCGTAGTAGAGTACGGTGGTAAGTCCCCGCCCAACTAGCAAAGAAGTCATATAAATCAAGAGTTATACGACCTTTAGCCATATAAGAGTTTTATAGTCGTTTTTAGTTAACCTGTTAGTCAAATAAACGTTATAAATCTGATAGTTTAGTCGTCCTACCAAATAGTCTAATTACTATGGTAAATAAACGTTTTTGCGACTTGATTATACAACAATCATGTAGAGGTTTTAAAGAAAACGTTTACTTAATGATGTTCAAAGTTGTATAAACGTTTTCGTCTTATAAAGGGTTTTGAAAAAACAGAACCGTCGTAATAAGGTCATTTTTACAACGTCTACATAATTTTATTGTTGTATAAGTGATATCATAAAACCTTATCTCGACAGTTATATAGCGGTATTGAGGGTAACAGCTATATGACAAAAAGATATCAGCGGGACTGTTATCTACCTTTTATTCAACAGTTGGTTATATTAACGTCAAACTTTGAAAAACCTTTAGTTGTTTCCGAACCCATTATATTCCTTTTATTGAACTATATGTTTTTAAATTGATTTTAAGTTACGGTTATAAAACATCATGCAATTTAAAGTCGATTTGATATTAATATTATAAAACATCAGTCGCCATTTCGTGAGTATCACAGTACTATTTCAATGAAAAAAAACATGGACGTTACACCGTGGAAACGGTAAAAACGAAGTGGCGGACTAGTAATGGCGGCTTAGTAATGGCGGACAATTTGTAGTCGTTATAAAAACCTTTACTTAAGATAAAGTTATATTGTAGTCGTATAAGTATAAATCCATGACTTGTTCCAAAATGGCTAACCTTAACTGTAATAAAATATGAAGAAATATTGTTATAAATTATAATTATTTCGAATATATTAAGAGCGCGACAGCGAAAAACTGTATATCATCATAAACTTTAACAGTAAAGTGACCTTCCCATACGAATTCAGGTCACGCCAAATGTGCAAACGCTCAATATATAGAACAATAATTTCTATTACAAAACTTATAAAATTACCTTGTTTTATTTTTCCGTACACTTTTTGTCACACACACCAAGTTTTACGCGTATCTAAAATAAATGTCAGGAGCAGTTTTATAAATAAAACTTAAAAATGTTTAAGTAACTTAAAAGTCCAGTAAGCAATGAGTAAGGATTACACTAAACCTTCTATAAAACAAAATGGTCAGTTATAAAACATTTATTTGATATTTAGGTCGCGTAAAGGTTTTTGTTGTACTCTTTATACAACGTTTTGGTCATTCCTTAATCGTTACAATACCTTTAATAAACGATTTAAGTCGCCATGCAAACCTTTATTTAACCTTTATCTCACCAATAAGTCTTATAATTTGCGCCACTTTCGCCTTTTATAACCGTTTACCTTACGTTTATATGACCAACCAAATTAGACTAGAAGTTATATGCAAAACGTTGTCTCAACTTCTATATGACTATATTTTGCTAGTTGGGCGGTGTATTATTATTTGTATGACACGAGTCGAGTAGATTAAGTAAATTATTTTAAATCCATTTCCATCATTAATTTTTCATGGCACTTGAAATAAGCGAAAATTTATTATGATTGAATACGCAATTAAAGCTTAATTATCCTTGTCTGTTCTCACCTTCACTTTATAAATTAATACCGAATTTCGAATTCTGAAATAATTTGGCGAAGTAATTTCCGGGCACAATGTAAGTTGACAAAGTCCCTTGATACGAAGCGTTCTATGTTTGTTTTTAATAATGAATTTTAACTGTTATGTTATATTATAACTAAAGTGCTGAAGTGAAATTTATTTTGGAGTGAAAAACGAAGGTTCAATCAAGAGTGTAGGGAATATGCAACACAATTGTTGTAAGTATATAATATATTATATACTTACGACACTTATGTTGCATCTTCTGGATTGCGGGACGTTATTAATGACGTCAGAATAATTAATAGTAGATAGCGCTTACGTCATGGCGAGAACTCGGTCGTTGTAGAAGAAATATTGGCGCAGTAAGTCTGTTTTGGTAGATATCCAAATATAAACTACACTTCATATCCACAATAGTGAACTAACAATTAATAGTAAATCTGCAACGACAAATGAGTAGCTGAAATGCTGTTAAATGGATAAAAAATTAAAGATCACGACTGCCGTTTAAATAATAACGGACACAATAGAAATTATATAATAATATAAATATATAAGAAAACGATCGAGTTTTCAAGAACGATTACGACTAAATATTTTTTGGGGCGTTAAAATTGAATATATCTATAGGCCGCTAGATGGGTATTCAACGTGACGTCATATCCCTAATCTACGATGCGGTAGCATAAGGATTCTAACAATACTTAACCTTTTGGACACCAACTACTGATATATTGGCACCGCAGGTTCAACGCCAAAGACCGATATATAAGTCATGGTCCACAGAGCAATATAAACCGCCACGCATGTGCGTAAAGTTCAAATTCAGTTTTGACATTTTGTTGACGTGGCGTCTCAGTGACAGCTTTTGTATTTGACGTGGCTTCGTAAAGGTTAAAAATCGGTTCATGCATTGCGTATTTCTAGGGGTACTATGAGATTCACGTACATAGCCACCCACATACCTGAACCGTGAAAACAATACACTCTTTCTGGGCTATCGTGTAAAACATAAGACAATTCTACGAAACATGTCGCGGATTTTCTGTGAGCCTAAAAATATGTGAGTAAAATCGTATGATATTATTATAGGTCGAATATGTAAAAAGATCGTATTAATTCCAATCAAACAACATTTGCACCTACCTACATCATTTACTACTATAGTTATACATATAGGTACGTAGTTATAGTAGAGGTCCAAATGGAAAAAATTGTGCGCTGTAAGTTACAGTTTTGTAATTTTTACTAGAGCTAGAGGGTGTAAAAATAAATATTTTTAGATGTGGAGGGAAAACCAATTCCCCCCCTGAACGAGGGGGGAGGGGGGTGAATGTGTAAACGGAAGGGTTATGTTTAAAATTTTTTCGTCTAATATTTAGGCCTACTATTCATTGTTTGGTATCATTTTCATATAAAACAGACACGGGGAATTCATTTTTGATAATAAACATGACGATTTTCATATACAGGGTGTTTGGTTAGCGGTGTCGGAGCTTTTAAGGGCTTAAACTACAATCAATTTTATCGATAAATTACCATACAATTTTTTTTTTGTGCCAACGATAATTAAATGGCGGCCATTTTAAAATTTCAAACAGACGAATACGGGCGCACGTGATATTTCTGGAATTATACGTTTTTTATCGGTCCTATCCCTGCAAAAAAAATCTCGTTAGAGAGCTCATTAGATAAGCAAACTAATTAAGTTAATCATTTGACTCAACTATTTGAACAACAAGGCTAAAAAAAATTTTTTAAATTAAAAATAGTAAAAAATTCACCTTAATTTTTCAATTAATTTAATTTTGCATGAAAACTAGGTCGTTAAGATAGGTTTTTGGTGTTGTTATTTATTAGTACAGTATGTTAGCTAAAAAATAACACCATAATTACAGTTATACCTTAAGTACTTTAGGAATTACAAGTGATCAAACATACACCAAAACAGCTGCATTTACCGTTCCCGATGCAAAATCCATAAACAAATGAATGAAATGAATGTCAGCAGTGTACTGACTAGTGAAGTCGCCGCCTTCCATCCATCCAGTGCATGTTTGAGCACTTGTAATTCCTAAAGTACTTAAGGTATAACTGTAATTATGGTGTTATTTTTTAGCTAACATACTGTACTAATAAATAACAACACCAAAAATCTATCTTAACGACCTAGTTTTCATGCAAAATTAAATTAATTGAAAAATTAAGGTGAATTTTTTACTATTTTTAATTAAAAAATTTTTTTTTTTGCCTTGTTGTTCAAATAGTTGAGTCAAATGATTAACTTAATTTGTTTGCTTATCTAATGAGCTCTCTAACGAGATTTTTTTTGCAGGGATAGGACCGATAAAAAACGTATAATTCCAGAAATATCACGTGCGCCCGTATTCGTCTGTTTGAAATTTTAAAATGGCCGCCATTTAATTATCGTTGGCACAAAAAAAAATTGTATGGTAATTTATCGATAAAATTGATTGTAGTTTAAGCCCTTAAAAGCTCCGACACCGCTAACCAAACACCCTGTATAAAAAAATAATTATTGGTATAAAGGTAAAATAAAAACCATTTTTATTTTTATTGTTGCCTTATATAAGTATTACCAAATAAATATATGAAAATAAAAAAAATACAAGATAGCATATTTATTTTAGTTTTTAAAAATATATACTTTTTGGAACTTTCCATGCAAAAATAAGTTGTACAAAAATTGCACCTGTCGCTCACCTCGAATAAACAAGGGACGTTGCTTTGACTTATTGTTGACAGTACGTTTCTACTGCGGGAATTTAGCGATTTTGCGTAAACAAAATACTCCATAACGTCTGTTAGGGCAGATTGCATCAACCTGGGTTAACCAAGCAACCCGGGTTAAACGTTTATTTCACACGGAATTTGATTATCGATAAATTTCTTATGAAGTAAGTGACTGACTCGGCACTATACGGAGGATATCCGAAACATCAGCCTATGTGATATTAGAATGGCTCTTGAACAGCTCAAAAATAACAGGGCATCTGGGGAAGTCGGAATTATAGCTGAGCATCTGAAGCCAGGTGGTAAACCAATCCTTATGGCCCTTCTGAAGTTGTTCAACTCCGGAAGGGAGAACGCCTTAGGCATGGAACAGAAGAGTGGTGGTACTGTTCTTGAAAAAAGGTGACAACGCCTTATTGAAGAACTACCGATCCATCTCAC
>JALPQI010006655.1:0-11281 GCA_025490895.1 Thaumatotibia leucotreta | reverse complement strand
TGGCTAATTAAAATTTACCGGATTCGCAGTGGTTCCGCGTTTCACTGGCTTGCCTTTGTTAACAGGATTGTGGATGAGCATTGCGGAATTTGCGAATTTTAAACAAGGATCGTTTTGCAGTACCGTGAAGCAGGCCGTGTGGTGACGGCAGTAAGAATACATTTGTCTTTACCCCAACTCCTCCTGTGGGTGTCGATGTCGTAAGAGTCGACTAAAGGATTGAAGTGTCACTGACCATTATTTTATAAAAGATTGATGATGGGCAGCAGCGTCATCATAGTGGACACATTACTGCGATCGCCAATCCCCTTGCCCAGCGTGGCGATTATGGGCATTTACCTCCTAATGCGTCTATACGCATAGTTAATAGGAAAGGCCTACGTCCAGCAGTGGACTATCATAGGCTGATGACGATAATGATGATGTCTTGCAGTAAAGTACGGTTATTTTGGTAGATAGTCTGATTTAGATGTTACAGAAATATATATTTTCATGGTACATTTGATGACATGGTACAGACAGAAGTACACGTGTCTATGTTATCCGGCGAACATATATGTAACTCACAACAGGGTACCTGTGGGCCTACGAGTATGATGGTTAGGTTTTATTGTTTATGAAATTATGTCGTTTTCACAGTTACTTCATTAAAACCCACCAGTCTTTTTTTAGATTCCTACTCATACTCATTCATTAACCCCGTTGGTTCTCCATGTCATAAAATAAATAAATGTGACATTCACTAGTTATACGAATATGTAGGTACCTATATCAGTAGTGACATCAAGCCAATTATAGGAACTCGCATTTACCTAAGCTTTAGGTATGAAGGTATCTACCTAAATGTGAGCAATGGTTACTTAAAAGTATTGATGTGTCCTAAAATATGTATTATTTTTCGCTGTAGGTATATTCAGGGATTAGTCTCACGGACAAAGCTTTCAGACAGATATTTCATGAATCCCAAGACATTAACACGTCTCTCAGAAACATCAAAAAACCCAAACGTGGCTTAGCCAAAGCTATTAACATACTAAAACGCCTACCAAACCGTCTTCAAAGTCTTCAAACCTGTCTGCGTAGACAATCTTGGCTAAACCCTGTCGGGGCTTCATCCCGTAAGTACACGTTACGTTAGGCATTGTTAATTAATCTTATGATGTTACAAAGCTTTCTTGGAGACCGTTGCGACCTGCCCTAGGCGTTTCTATGTGACTAGGGCAAAGAGTAGGGAATACACATACAGAGGAGACTAGTTCCTTATTATGTAAGATAATTGGCATAATATAATAAAGCATAACGTGTATAGACCAGGGGAGTGTAGAGCAGAGTAACAATCCGACGCATTTATTTAGCTAAATTTGTGATTTTTAAAAAGTCTATAACCAATTATTTTTATTAATAGTTACTGAGAAAATGTTATGGGTTGGTTACTATCTCAAGTTGTAATATTTTGCCAAGTACCTACCTAGATAGGTACTCAGTCTGATATACATAATATACAATGTATACAGTGTGTTTTTTACATTTCCGTTAAATTGGACAGGTTACTTGGGACATTAATAGAAGTTGCCTGGTATATTGGCTTTTGTTAAGTTCGTAAAAAATTTTTTTTTTTCTTTTTCATACATAATAATTGTATGTATTGGCAAGTGTGAGAGAACCTTAAGAATAAGATCTCAGGTGACTGACGGCACATGTCAAAATAAGTAACATTAGGATGTAATAAAGGTTGTAATACACTTGTTCAGTCATTAAACTTATGTTTTTAATAACTCAATAACAGTAAGTAAGACACTCGTTTATTAGAGAAGTTAATTATTTTTGACCTACATAAGCTTCTCTTTAATTTAATGGAAACCAATAAAAACACGGTGTATAATATGGCTATTGTATTACCAAAGTCTTAAGAACTAAAAGTGACACTCTTAACCTCGTAAGGTCAATTCTATTTTTAGGACAAGTGAAATAATAGCCCAGTGTCCTAAAAAAAGGACATTTAATTTTTAATTTTTGGACCTACAAAATAAAATTCATATTTCTTTGAAAATTATGACGTCATGAGCCGCTATGATTAAATTTTACTGTCCTAAAAATAGGACGTTGGGGATTCTGAGGTTAAGGGGTACATCTTTCAAATTAAATAAGTTTACTATTAGTCAAATTATGACAGTCCAAGACTCTAGAAAACGCACAAACATTACTACATAACATAACACATTGTAAACACACGTTACACCACTACATATGTAATTGAAAGCTCTCGGTAAAAACTATCTATACAGCAATATGTCCTTTAAAGGACCATGGGCATATTTGTATGGAGAGTGTACCACGAACCAACAGAGCTGAAAGTGTTGTCATTAAATAGGTATTTTCATTTATTTCATTTAATTCTATGGGCACTATGTTCAATTCCATTGCAAAACGGAGATATTTGTATTTTAGTCAGAGTAAATACTATGATGAATGGTGTCTGGACGACGGTGATTTACTTAGAGAGTACCCGCAAAACGCCTTACTCATATAAAATTATCCAATGGAATTCAACTTTGCACCCATAGAATGAAATAAAGTACATAAGCAGACCTTTTTAATGACATTAAGTACTCTCAGCTCTGTTGGTTTTTGGTCCACTTTGACGCATAGTCCTTTACTTGATACCATACAACAAAACAAAAAATAAAAACAAAGGTACCTACTGACTATTGGAATATTAGTTTTTTACCTACCACAACCCCGTCCCTTCTGCAACTAAACTCTTCAGCACCTCCATATGACACCCACGCGTGCCTTACGGCCTCACCCGTGTCTAATGCTGAAGACAATGCCAGCATTTAGATATTGTTAAATACCATAATGTACAGTACTTTGACTAAATAACGTGCCACGCTTAACGTATAACGCGACGAGACGTACTTACGGGGGTATTAATGTACTCGGTGTTGCTTGCGGCGTTTTAAATGGAGTATGTGACGCCCACGGAATCAGAGCCTAATCTAGGGCCATCTTGGGCTATCTATGTGTAGTATTTATTTGATAGGTACTAGGTTTGAATAGGAATAATAGCAAGCATAGCGATAATTATCAATTGTAACTATTTTACAAAAAAAAAATATTTTTCGAAAAACGTCAACAATGTCCTGAAGGAGTTTTTTCACTTTTTGGGACACCCAATTAGCGTGAAATTGAAAATTTATAAAACCTTAATTGCAGTCAGCTTTGTAACGACAATTAAGGACTAAATTTTTTGTGTTAATTTTACAAACTAGAAGCGATATTATAAATATTATAATATAAAAACATTGGTGTCCCTAAAAGTGAAAATGCCCGTATTATGCAATAATAAAAATACCCTTAGAAAAATAAATTTTCAAGTTTTATTTTACATTATTAGTGACGGAATCTTATTTGCTATGCAATTGCACAAACAACGGTAAATAAACATTTAAGAATTTAAAAATAATTGAACTTTTATTGATATAGAATCTCCAGTTACTTTGGGGCAAGCATATTGCTATGTAGGGTATACACTATACCTACGTAGATATTGATAGTATTAGTGAATAACTACAGAATAAATCGGATATTATCGTCATGATATAACATGAATGAAATATGGACTAAGATAAGTAGATAAGTATAAACGCCATTATCAGCGGCTTTTCTAAAAGCAATAAAACAAATAGTTGTCCGGCAAGTTGTGACAACCAACCGAGCGGCAGTTGCTGTTAGTTGAAGCAATTGCTAGGTTACAAAAAACTTCAACTTTTGTGGTTATTGAGTAATGACGTACTTAAGCTACGTGGTTTTTCAGGAATCACCATTCATCATCATTATTCTCAGTCGATAGACGTCTACTGCTGGATAAAGGCATCCCCTATTAGGTGGTTATTGTCGTAATCAGCAAGCTTGGCAGGCGGGTTGGCGATCGCAATCATACAAGTAGGTATACCACCGTATTTTAATGGATACTGCTGCCTACATCTGCCTGTGGTCTCGGAGTTCTCGGACGCAGTTTAAAGACATACTCGAGTGTCTCGAGTCCACGTCGAGTCCATTTGACGAACATATTGTAAAATTTTCTTAGAAACTAAGAATAGGTGCATACGGTATTTATTGTCTGATTAAGTAACTATTTACTAACTTCTAAATGTATGTTACCTTTTGTACAATTGTTATAGGTACTTACTTTGTTAACCAGTGGAAATTGCCAACTTCGACATTATATTCCACTAGCTCCTAAAAAAGTTGACGTATCACCCTGTCAATCGCTTTTAATAAATACATCAAACCTTGTTGATCTGCTGAACCAGCAAAAAATGTCCAATCACAAGAGATTGAAGAAACTGCCCGCAAAGCAATCCAACTTCATCTTAAAACCTAATTAAAACTTCTGCCAACTAAGTGCACCACTCCTAAAGTACCTAATTCCTTTCAAGAAAGGACAACTAATAAAATAGCAAAAAGAATGGCCAGTCGACACTTAAGACCCTCGCAAAGGGCTCGCTTAGTATTCTCGCCGACCCTCAGAACTCAAAGGGAAAGGGCAAACACTCGAGGCGAAGGACCAAAATAGGGAATGTATTGAGTCGCGAAATAAAATAAGGGTAAAAGAGTGGGTGAATTTGTGTTGTAGTTTGGGGAGGTGTATAGAGCTGTCAGCTACAATGCTGTTAAACAGAATGGCAAGTGCAAATAAGGACCTTTTAATATGCAAGTAAGTCATCAGCCAAACTCTATACCTACCTACTCAAACGTTTTACCCTATTCCTTTTTTCTGAGATACTATATTACTTTAGAAGAATTATTTATTTACGTACATGCTTCTCAATGGGCATCTTAAAAACAGTTGTTTATTTTTTCATATTTGAGCGAGTTAGAATCCCAGACGAAGCAAGTAGATTTTAGAAAATCTGTGATTGCAGAGTTACTAACTTTTAAATATTACATAAAGTCTTATTTTAACAAATTACCCCTATCTACGACATTTAAGGTACTTTCCCTTGATGTAGTTTTGGAACATGTGTATAATGTGTCTGAAAAAACACCAGCGGCCTATACCACAAAACTTTACAAGCGTATTGGAATCAGAAAGGGATTCGAGCGTACTGTTGACACAACAAATGACACAAAATTTACCGAGAAAAGAGTTATTTATAGAAGTAGTGAGTGAAAAAATTAATCTATTGTCTGTAATTATTTGCACTTAAACTATAAAAATATGAATATAACTATGAATACCTACATCCAAGATTGACTTACGAGTATATACAGTTGTGTCAACAGTACTTTCGAATCCCGTTCTAATCGCGGTTTGATAATACAATTCTACAAAATTGTATAAATTCCCATACAAAAAGTTGTCAATTTCGTAGAATTGTACGCTTGTAAGGTTTTGTGGTATAGGCCACAGCAAGCCTAGCCAATATACCATTTTACAATCGTATAAGCAATAAGTCAGGTGACTTTTCGTACAGATCTCTCATTCTCATAAATTCACTACTTATCGCTTATCGTATACGCGATATAATGGCACCTTGGCCAGGCATACAGTTTGTTTTATAGATGGTCGGGTATCAGCTCTATAGGATTTCCACGAGGACAATAGGGTGACCACAGGTGCTAGCGTCCGAACTTTTCAAATATTTGCCTCCGCGGCTTCCGTACACTTTCCTAAACGCCACTAACGATAACCGAACAATTTATTTAACAGGCGGATCAAGTATGCTTTGACAAAACAAAAAGGGAAAGAAGTTCGGCCCGCGGAATATTTGCAAGGATCAAAAGCTTTAGATTTGTTACGGTTAGGGTGACTTCTGTTTTAGATGTTTTATTTGTTTAATTTTGCTTGTGAGGGTTTATAATGCTGCGTATAAATCTGATTAGTGAAAAGATGCTATTTCACTGCACAATCACGTCTGCCTATCTCAGTTCATTGCTGGACATAGCCTGTCCTGTAGACGTAGGGTAGCATAGTAAATGCCTTTAATCGCCAAGCGAATTGGCGATCGCAGTAGTGTGTTCGCTATGATAACGCTGCTGCCCTTAATCAATCATCAATAAATGAATGGTCAATTGGTCAGTGACACTTCAGTTCACTTCAAGAGTCGACTCTTGCGCACCCATGGGAAAGGTTGCGGTGGTGACAAATGTATTTTCTGCTGCTGTCACCACATTCACTATGCTCATTGAGTAACACGCAGCTTTAGGGCACACCTTAGTCACCGTCAAACAGATCCTAGGAAATAGGTTTCAGTATACTATCATATCATAAGTCAACCCCCCCCCCCCCCACTCCCCCTGAACGAAATCCTGGATGTCTGCCGTCAAAATATATTTTGATAATCACCATACCATAAGCCTATGATGGTTTATCATATTTATCATCGGATTTTGTTGTGTGCATTTATGATTCTAAAAAATAAACTAATCACATCTATCTCAGTCTATTGACCTGTTTTGAAACTATTCCATACACATATAAACTCCTAATTCTTTACGATAAACATTTACAATATGCGCGTCCAAACGATTACTAAAATACAGCCGTTTTTTATCAATTTACAATCTAATCGTACAATATTTCGATCGCATTAACGACATTAAAAACAAATCGATTTCCGCGTGCGCGACGCCGAGTCACAACATTGAGAAAAAGGTCTTATCTCCCGAATCTTTTGGTAGATATTGACTTTAAACAATGGGAGATAAAGTCGATAGGAGGAAAAAATGAATATGGGCAAAAACGAGATGCAATTAGCACTTGGATAAAGCACTTGCTGTAATAGCCGTGGGAGAGTCGATTTTTATAAGGCGGCGCAAGTTAAAAGCGGATGGCCATCGATCTATCGGTCCAACTATCACATTTCTTCTTGTCAGAAAAAATACTGATTTCAAAAATAGTTTTGAAGTAGGTCAACTCAGCTGTGTAAAGGATTTAATATATTTTTTCAAGGTACGGGTTGCAAACAAGCATGTATGTAGTGTACAGACATCTGCAATTCTAGTGGTTATAATAGGTATGTGAAATAAAGCGGCTGAATCTTCAAAATATTTCACGTTGATCGAATCGAAATGTTATCTTATAATGTTGGACTAAATTAGTATGGAATATAAATATACCTATTATAAATAAGAGTTTTGAAAAAACTGCAAAAAATCTCCTAATATTTACGATAGCAGCGCAATCGTAACATGATTGTAATAGCATTATTATAATCGTACGTAGGAAAATACAAAATGTACTAAACAATGTTTATTACATTCTTTCTTTCACAGGAAAACATCCTGTGTTTCTGTCTTAACAAAATTTGCTTCGGATACTGATGATGATGAGTCCGACCGATTTCGGCCATGGCGACCACTTCGACTCCTAATCGGTATTTTTGCGCTCATGCGCTCGCAGATGGCTAATATAACCTATCTTTGCGGCGAAACTCCGTGCACATTGAGGACACGTAAGTACCCTGTTTACATAATTATATGTGATAGCAGCAGGTGGACGGGCCTTGAGCTGGTCGCGTTTGACGTCAAGGTCAATTTTACGTTGATCCTCGAACTCCCGCACCTTGTTGTTAACCAACCTGCGCCATTCTGGCCGCTGTGCTGCCAGACGCTCCCATCGAGAGGGCTCTATATTACAATTCTTCAAGTGACGTTTTTGGACATCCTTGTACCGGAGGAGTTGACCGCCATGCTGTCGCTTGCCCTCCTCCAGCTCAGAGTATAATATACGCTTTGCCACTCTCTCCTCCGCCATACGCGATACGTGACCACACCACCGAAGCTGCCGACGCATTAAATAAGATTCAATGCCACCAACATTGGCTCGTCGCAGAATATCGGTATTACGCACTCTGTCGGACCATCTAATCTTCATGATGGCACGGAGGCATTTGAGGTGGAAACGATCCAGAGTGCGTATGTGGCGACGATACACGCACCACGTCTCGGAGGAATATAAGAGGTTTGGCAGCACAATTGCCATGTAGACCGATATCTTGGTGGCCAACTTAAGATCGTGTGAGCAGAAGACCTTGGAACACAGCTTGCCAAATGCTGCAGCTGCAGCACCAAGCCTGCTGTTGATCTCAGCATCAAGGTCACACTTAGTTGTTACAGTGTTTCCCAGGTAGCGAAACTTTCCGACCTGCTTCAGCACGTCGTCACCAAGCTTTATGACCAGTGTCTCGTGCCCGTGATTATCCAGGGACATCACCTCTGTCTTCGTGACACTGATCTTTAGGCCGAACTTACAGCAGGCATGGTGAAAAGCGGACATCAGCTGTTGCAGGCCGTCTGCGGATTCTGCTAGGAAGCACAAGTCGTCAGCATACATAATCTCAGAGATCAATGCATACGAGACTTTTGTATGGGCCTTAAGTCTAGCCAGGTTGAAAAGACTGCCGTCTGTTCGGAAGCGGATGCGGACTCCTTGGGAAACTGTTTGTAAGACCTCTCTAACTGCCACTGCAAAGTATAGAGCGAACAGAGTCGGTGCTAATACGCAACCTTGCTTCACCCCACAGGTAACGGGGAAGAAGTCAGTCTGTTCGCCGTCTACGGAGACGCAACACTGCATGTCGTCATGCAGGAGTCTGAGAAGTCTTACAAACTTTTCCGTGCATCCAAGCTTTCCCAGCACTACCCAAAGAGCTTCACGAGGCACACTGTCGAAAGCTTTCTCAAGGTCAACAAAACAGAGGTACAGTTGGCGACCCTGCTCTCTGCTCTTCTCCTGAAGTTGACGTACGGAGAAGATCGCTTCGCATGTGCCTCGGGCAGGTCGGAAGCCAAATTGGGTTTCGGGCAGAATCCTTTCAGACAAATCTTTTAGGCGGTTTAATAGAATTCTGGCAAAGACCTTCCCAGGGGCCGAGAGTAGAGAAATACCACGGTAAGAGTTGCAGTCAGATCGGTCGCCCTTGTTCTTGTATAGAGCACTTATGCGCGATACTTTAAAAATGTCTGGAACACGCTCCTGCTCCCATATCTGAACGAAGAGTTTCCACACTAACGAATGCAACTCCCCCCCGCCATACTTGAACAGCTCTCCCGGTATAAGGTCAATGCCAGCCGCCCGGTTGTTTTGTTGCTGCCTAATTGCAGTAACAACTTCGTCACGCAATAGAGGCTCATCCAGCTCGATGGCAAAGGGAAGTTGAGGCATTAAGCTGATACTCTGTAGATCAGCTGCACGATCTACATTAAGCAGAGTATTGAAGTGTTCTGCCCAGCGCTTTAGTACATCCTCTTTGCTTGTTAAGAGGTTCCTACCATCAAAAGACTTCAATGGAACCTTTGCATGGGAAGATGTACCAATCAACTTACGCACCTCGCTGTAAAATTCCCCAAGCTGGTTTGTGTCACTGAGCCATTGCATGAGACAAGCTTTGTCCCGCCACCACTTATCTTTAAGTTGTCGAGACAGCCTACGCAAATCATGGTCACTAGCTTTGACTGCCGCAACGCTGCCTTTCCGCCTTCTATGTTGACGCAGCAAGTCCCGATGCTTGTCGAGTGCTACCCGCAGAACTTCATCATTCCCATCAAACCAGTCATCATTGCGGCGGCATTTTTTGCCCAATGCAGTTGAAGCGGTTATCATGACTTGAGATGATAAAGTTCTCCACGCAGCGTCAACGTCACACCGCTCATCAAATGGTCCTAATGTTTGACACAAGGCGCTAGCATATTCCTCCCTCACTGCAAGATCTTTCAGCTTATCCACGTCTATAGCCGCAAGCTTTTTAATAGAAGATCTTCTAGGGTGACGTTGGCGGAGCCGCAGCTTAGTGATACAAAGTCGGTGATCAGACCAACAATGCGCACCACGCATAACGCGAGTAACTTGCACCTCGCTAAAGTCTCTCTGCTTTATGATAGCATAGTCGATCAGATGCCAGTGCTTGGATCTTGGGTGCATCCATGTTGTCTTGTGCTTGGTGGCTAACCTAAACATAGTGTTCGTTATTGCCAATCCGTATTGAGCACAAAGACTAAGCAGCAACTGACCATTGCTGTTCATGTTGCCAACGCCATGTCTACCCAGAACTCCAGGCCAAGCCTCATAGTCGCGACCAACTCTGGCATTGAAATCGCCCAGCAATAGGACCTGCTCACTGGCGTTAATGCTATCTAGGCAAAGAGTCACTTCCTCATAGAATTTGTCCTTAATGTCATCAGATTTGTCTAGCGTAGGCGCATAGACACTGATGACATTAAGGTAGTTGTCTTTGTCCAGGTGGAGGCGCAGTGTGGTAACGCGGTCTGAAATATGTACCGGATACTCTTCAAGTCGCTTAACTAGAGCATTCTTGATGGCAAATCCTACACCTGAACGCCGAGGTTCGGAGGCAGCAGTACCTTTCCAAAAGAAAGTGTATCCACCACCGTCTTCTACCAGCTCACCTTCATCGGCAAGATGTGTTTCGCTGAGAGCAGCCACATCCACGTCATAGCGACGAAGTTCCCGAGCCACTATAGCGGTCTTGCGCTCAGGGCAGATGTTGCCATCTCGATCTAGTAGCGTTCTCACATTCCACGCACCAAATGTCATTATAGTTGACCTATTATGTTTCTTATTGTAACGACGACCACGATTTAAATATGATGCGATGGCAGCCGCGGTTACTGCCACCTATAAAATTGAGGCGAGCATTTTTTTAGGGTACCTTTTCTAACCCCCTCCCCGGCTGAGCGGGGAAAGCAGTGCCTCCCTGAACAGAGCTGCTTTGTCGTCCCGGGTGCTGCCCACTTCGCGCTGTCACCTCAAACGTGCAGCGCAAAGACGACCACGGCGTGTACTCACGCCCCCGGGACCGCCTATGTGCAGATATCGGACAAAGTCTAGCTTGCACCCAGCTAGACCTCTCTACTTCTAACCATCGCCACAGGCCTTTTACGTAATCGGAGTCCAATTATCGGAAGCGGTCAAATGCGCAGGATATATTAGGGTGCGCAAACGTTCGCGCAAACGCAGGCGCACGCACTCGTCCTTCCCATCCTTACATCAGTGGAACGGAAACCGCTACGACTGAAGGAAGAGTCGGATGTTGAGTCTGGCCGACGGTGACTATACGCCCTCCACCGCCGCCCTAGGCCATCCTCCTTGCCTTGCTAATTCGCCGAGTCTGCCAAATCACAATTGCATATCTGCGTCGTGTTGCCTTTCTCGCCGAACTAGACTTTGTATGATAAACGGGAGGGAACCGTATAAAGGGATTGCGTTTGGAGAATTAGGAAAGGAGTAGAAGGGACGGGATACTAAAGCCACGGA